>JAFELO010000471.1:267013-299051 GCA_017140195.1 Eumaeus atala
ACACACACACACACACACACACACACACACACACACACACACACACACACACATGGGTGGACCAGCCCATCCCTAGTTCGTACTTTTTAACATTAAAATAACTCTTCTGACCGCTGCAACTGCGAGGTTAATGAAACGGATTACAAAATTATTAAGCATCAATTAGTAAATCTGTGTCTAAACAATAGTCCTACCGGTATCGGTGGATGTTTAATGAATATTTCCTTCTTTTTGTTAACAAAGGATATCCGTGGAAGTGGATACAACTTGTACGGTACACGTTACCAATCAAGCGAATACGGGTACCGGTGAGTACAGACTCAAGCGTACTCCAGTAGTGTTGTGTTTTTTTATTTCTTATTAGGTAAATTATCATCATCATTCATCACTGTCAGCCCTTATCGGTACACTGTCCAGCAGTGGACTGATAGGTCTCGTTCAATGAACAAAACGACCGATCTCCTGCTACTCGCATCCATCCCGGACCGGCTACTGCACGGTAAACGGTCAACACTTCGTTTTCCTAAGCGCGGCCTCCACTCTAGAACCTTAGTGAGAATGTGACGAAGCTACCGGAATGCTGCCCAACTCAACATAATCCGTCTATCGGCTTCCTTCCCGAAGTTATGTCTACTTGATTGCGTCAGTTGCCCGAGGTAGACGTATTCGTCTACGACTTCGAGAATAGCATCTTCGACGTTGACCGGCCTGGTGAGAATGTGTTCGTTAAACATGACCTTTGTCTTGTTCAAGTTCATTCTAAGGCCAGTGCGTCGGGAGGATTCATTTAGGATGTGCAACATGTGTAATGTTGCACATTAAGTAATTACAGTACTTTTATATTTTATTTACTTTTTAACGTATTTTATTTTATATGTTCTACTGTGTCTCGAATATAAAGCAAATTAAATATAAATAAACAATCATATTTTATGATTGTTTATTTATATTTGATTTTTTATCTGTAAAGCGGAAATGAAGTGTTAAGCGGTAAAAGTAGCAGCAGGCAAAGTACCGGCCGAGATAGCTTTTTATATTATAGGGGGATAAATTAACAGTCAGTGCCTTTTGATGAGTACCGACGCCAATAAACATCAGCAAAATTACATTGCCCTCCTTCCCCCCCGCTCTCCAATTGGCCAGCGGGTACTCAAAAACCGCGCGAAACGCGACAACGTAGTTGTCACTTTACAGCTGTATTATTTGAGAGAGAGATTGTTATGTACACTTTCCATGTATATATGTATGTGCCCTCACCCCATAGCAGGCGAGTTAAAACATAGACAAAGAAAACAAGAACCCATCTTCACGCGACTTTCCTAAGGGATAGGCAGAGAGAACGGAGTATTACATATTATGATCCTCTACATAATGAGTAATGACCGAATAATAACACTTACTGGGCTTTGAACAACAGAAGCAGACAGCTGGATGCCGGTGCCCCTCGGAGCTCCGAGCGTGAAGAGTCACGCTCACTGGACGTGCTTATCTATCTTTATCTATTGTTATTTTTGTACAATTGGGTTTAGAGTGTGTGAGTTTGCCCCAAGCCTAGTGAATGGCACGTTTGGCACCACGGGGAACGCGTTCGTTTTAAATTTTACGAGATTGCGGTGCTAACGTACTGTTTGTGCTACTATGTAAAATCTTATGTGATACTTCGCGCTCAATTTTTATAAAGTTACAACGTACAAACGGACACTTATTTAGTAAGATGTTGGCACTACCTTTTAGGTACACCTCTTAGGTACGACCGGAGTTGTCCCTCTTACTAAACTTTTGTCATACAGGTGCGTCGCTCTCCTTTGCCACACACAAACCGGACGAAACGCGACAGCATAGCTGTCACTTTATGACGGTACCGTGTAAGCGAGGGGTACCTCACCGGTTTTGGGCTTGCTGACGGACTGACCGTGCGTTTAAAGCGGATTGTTTGTTTTCCGTAAATCATGGGAGAGGCAACAGGACAACATGTTTGTAGTAGCTGGTGGCCCATTGGGGGCTTCTGAAATGTTGGGCCAGTTAAATAATTAAATAAACCGCGATAGAATCCGTAAGAGATTCGTAAGATTGTTGTAATGTGTAACATTTGCGTAAACTTAAGACATCAACATTTTTTAGATTTCATTTCCCAAATGTAAAAAAATGTAAAAAAACATGTAAATAAATATACGTTCATGGGACAATGAACTGTAAACGTCTCATTAAAGTAAGTAAATTCGAGACTCGCTTTAACTATGTTCGAAACTAAAATGATTTAACAGCGCTTACAGTAGCAAAATATTATATGTATCGAGGCAGACTATATGCTATATACCATGACGCTACGACTAGTGGGACCGGAGTTGTCCCTCTGGCCATGATAGTAATAGTTAAGTTAGTAATAGTTTAGTTAAGTTAAGGTCTACAATATAAAATGTATGAACAGTCCGGTACCTATTAAATTTAATACTAGGTTTTTTAGCTACCTGTCCTGTAATTATGGTGTTGTACATTTAGTCAAACAACAACTTACGTTCATTTTGATTTCTCTCTTAAACACTACACAAAACACAACTATCTTTTTCGGTTTCCCGTTGATCACAATATAAACAAAGTAAGTTGTAACGTATTCGTGCCACGTCTGCCCGTGGCGAGTGCAGTTCGTCGACTGCCGGTTAACACTTAACTTTCTCGCACGCCCGCGATTTCGACCCGGCACTCGTGACACAAGGCTTTTGTTTCACTTGTATATCCTGGAGACCAGTTGTTTGTCATAAGAGCACTTTGTGTTTGTATTCAAGGCCCCTGACTCTTACTGGGCCCCTAAACGCCAAAAATGTTGCTATTTCATGTCACTGGCAACGGAAAAGGGAGTTCCAAGCTGGGTAGTTTATTTTATAAGGAAATATCGTAATGTTTCCTTCTTTTGTGCCAATTGTAAGTACTAGTTGCGTGTAGAAAAGTACTCCAACGAAGCATATCTGCTAGGCTCTACTAAATCTCTACTCAAATACTGAGTACCAAGTCTCTACCGAATCTTTATCAAGTCTACCAAGTCCCTGTCGAATCTTCATTAAGTCTACCAAGTCTCTACCTAATCTTTATCAAGTCTACCAAGTCTCTGCCGAATCTTTATCAACTCTATCAAGTCTCTCCCATATCTTTCTCAAGTCTGCCGTAACTTTCTCAGGTCTCTTCCGTATCTTTCTTAGGTCTCTCAGTGCGTGAGATACAGCCCGGTGTAATTGGTCCAGTTTTAACCATTTATGTACGGAACCCAAAAAGATGTCCACTGCTAAAGATCTTTATGTCTTGACGTATATTAGGGACCTTCTGATGACAAGACACTAATGATGTCCATTAATTACATTAACCAAGATAGGCCTGTGTTGTCACTCCACAATTGTTCAAGTCTTGTGGCGGTGGGGCTCAGTAGCCTTTTTTTTTATTATAGTGCCGAATACCCACAAAAACCACCGCGAATGCCATCAGTGCCGCCCTTGGTGAGGTGCCCCGTAACAACAAATCATCGGGGCACCTCAACGGCTAATCAGCCCCCTAAGGGGCCGGCTTCACATCCACAGATGGGGTTGCCCCGCACTACATGACAACCCCACCGACATGTGCGTTCCTTGTTGCTCTTTTGTCCCCTCTTAAAAGAGCAGGTTCAATTAGGATCACCCCAGGCTACTGAGCCCCCACCATGGTTCAAGCTTTGTCGTGGCGGTGGGGCTTAGTAGTAGCTTGGGGTAAACCCCGGCGAAGACAATTGAACCGAGTGGGATCTTTACACCCCTCTTATAAGAGGGGGCTAAAAATCAGGAGGAAGTGCTCGGTACCCTATTATCATAAGAGGGGACCAAAGAGCAACAGGAGGCGTTTTTGCGCACGGGGCCAGGGTAGACGACGGGAAGCTCACCCCATTGCACTGTCCCAATGTTAGTGGGGTTGTCCTATGGTGCGGGGCAACACTTCTGTAGGCGTCGGTTCCTTAGGGGACTGACTAGCTGTCGAGGTGCCCTGATGGTTTGTTGTTCCGGGGCACCTCACCAAAAGCGGCACTGATGGCACTCGTAGTTTTTGTAGGTATTTGGCACTATAATGTGCCGCGAGACCCACACAGCACTGGACACCAGACCAGAGCAGGGAAGCCACAGACCCATGTCCGTGTTGGTTAACAGAGAAGATAAGAAGAGAATAGAAAGGATTTTAAGGAAGTAGAAATAAAAAAATATATAAAATAAAAGACACTTTATTTATACTGTGTGACAAAAATAATAATTAAGATCTGTTAAGGATTCAGCATGGGACCGGCACAAAGTAATAAATATAATTGCAGGCGCCGATAAATATTATTTAGTTCCCTCCGCCCTTCATTTATCCAAATGCAAATAATGCTGTAAATGGCAACTGCAGTCACTGTCATTTCAATCCACATTGTATTGACAGTAACAAAATCCATCATACGATATTTTACCATACATATATAATCCATCATACGATATTTTACCATACATATATAATCCATCATACGATATTTGGATACGATATTTTTCTGCGTAAAACTACGTAACTCAGTCTGATCAATATTTAGTACATACACCCAACATAAATAAGCGGTTACATGATAATAATGGAACCTATACCTGAAGTGTAACTAACTACTCAAACCCACCTGCGTGTGGCGGGTGGGTTTGATTGTAATTTTAGTCGTTCCGATTAACGCAGACAGTACTTATAATATCTGGTTGCTGTAAAGCTTCTGAAACGTCGGGCTAGATAAATAATTAAATTAACCGCGATAAATCAGTAATTTAATATACCGCGATAAATCAGTATAGTAATTACAGTTTGATTGTAATCGTAATATTTTATTGATTCAGACCAAGGTAAACGCCACCTATTAATATAGAATAATAAGCTTTCACATATCCCGTATTCATATGCACGACGGAGAAATCAGTGAAAAAACAACATTTGATCAAATTACATACGATCAACATACTTGCACGCCGAACAAAGAACCTAGAAGGGGGTTAATATTTAACATGTTACAAGTAGTGTCATTACATCGTAGTTCTTGTTATGTACGGGTTTGACATAAAACTAAGATTACATAGATCATACATAGCTAACAACATGGTGTAAGAGTATGTTATACCGCATATAAGGTAATCTTAAGTATAAATATATGAGCTGAATCCTTTTCCTTCTTCGTTTAGCGCTTGGGGGGGACCTGCTGCCATCCATCCTCCGTCTCACGAGCTGGAAGATATTTATTTCTTTATATAAATAAATAAACACATAGTCTATTATTGATCTATTGATAGATGTAAGAACTGTGTCTGCACTCTGCATTAACGTATTTGAATTGCTGTGGAGTTACTTCTATGTTGTTATCAATGAAGATTTTTTAACAACTTTGCTACACAGTTTTCAGAATATGGCCATAATAACATTGTTAATTAGTTTCTATTTTGTCTAAGTGCAACAAGCAGGCTTATGTGCTGGCATTGAAAGTTAGAAATTATGAGATATTTATTTCAAGTTCTAAGCAGAGTATTCAACCAAATCTAATAAATTTAGTAAGAAATATAATGGTAGGCCTAGGTCCAACAGTGGGTGCTGTCCGGCTGATGATGATAATGATCACGAAGGTAATGGCAGTAGGATAATAATTTTACACAAATATTTATCTTGTGTGCAGACAGTATTTGTAAGCTTGCACAACACCGCACAGGGATTTTGTGAGTATGTGTGTGTGTGTATATGTCTCAGCACTTACGCTTGTCGTCGCGCCGAGGCGGCGGGCGGCGGTCTCTGTCGTCACGACGGGGGCCATCACTGGAACAACAGACATTTAAGTTGAAAAAACTTAAAATAATATGTATCAGTATCAACAATCCTTTGTGTATATTTAAGTACGGAGTAGATATGATACTGTCTGACCGGGAAGCTCAAAATACCCAATAAAGTCAGGCAACACAACCCGATTACTGTATAATTATTTTTTCAGTGTACTATTTTAATAGCAAGCAGTTTCATTGTAATGTAAAATTAATGTGTTTTGGTATAAGTACTGAAATTTGTAAAGCAACTGTTATAAGTATTGTAAAAGTGATGTTTAACGTAACATATTCGGTCCAGAAATGCATTTCCATAATATCGACACAAACTTGGCTATCACACTGATCACAATTTTTTTTTTCATTTCTTCAATTGTACAAAGGACTATGTTTTTATTCAATTCCGCACCAAAAAAGCAATGACAGATGGTAAATAGATATATTGATGTCTGGTATTGCTACTAAAGACCAGTATCTTGTATAATAAAATGAGTCTATGATATACAAAATTGAAAGTTTATTGATACTTTGTTAAACACTGATCTACTGTATTGAGTTGAGTGGTCCAACAAAAGGAAACAACTCAGTCGACTTTAAAACCAAGCCGTAGTTGCTGATAAATATCGCCTTTTTTTAGATTCCTGCATCATAAACTTTTATCTCAAGTGATAAAATTTTCATAACATTTCTTAGTAGATATATAATAAATATGCCATTAAAGCTAATAGAAGATAGATTGAAATTTGTATAGTATGTAATAGGGTATACTATAGTAGTAGTATAGAAATGTTCTATATCTACCGGTCGTCTCTGCGTATCGGCTCTCTGTCGTCGCGCCGTGGTCCGTAGCGATCGCGGTTCCCGAATCCATCGCGATCTCTGGGTCCATCACGGTCCTTTGGTCCGTCGCGGTCCCTCGGTCCGTCGCGGTCCCTCGGCCCGTCGCGGTCCCTCGGCCCGTCGCGGTCCCTCGGCCCGTCGCGGTCCCTCGGCCCGTCGCGGTCCCTCGGCCCGTCGCGGTCCCTCGGCCCATCGCGGTCCCTTGGCCCGTCGCGGTAGCGGTCGTCACGCTTGTCGTCTCTCGATGGTCCGTCTTTCGTACGCCACATTGATGTACGTTCCTGTAAAATTATATATTAGAATCAATATAGCTATATCTATCTATACTATCAAATTATAAAGAGGGAAACTTTTCAATTTTGTTTATTTCTAGCTAGTTTTAAAATACTGAACCAATCATGAGAGTTCTTCCATTGTTATTCTTTTGGGAATTGACGCCTAGCTAAGAGGGCACGGGCATTTGTTCTGAGTGGAATACTGTTGCTGCTAGAAATAAAAAAAAGCTAATGCTTACCGCCGGGGGAGGGTCCGCAGGGCCGCGGCGCCAGGAGCCGCTGTCCGACACAGGGCCGCTGGAGCGTCCCACGTATCGCGATCTGTAACATTCCTTGCGATATAAAACTAAAATACAATTAGAAGAAATATATTGTTTTCAAATATTTTACTATATATATATATATATATATATATATATAATTAAAGAACTACATATAATATATAGAAAGACCATGAGACCTGGGCCCCCAAGAAAAACTTATAGTCTACAAGTGTGTACATTGACCATTGAAAGGAACCATTACAATACTCACCTATCTCTGTCACCCTGGGGCTCGCGATTGGACGACCGCCATGCACCTTCTTCGCGTGGTCTATCGTCTCGAGGGCCGCGGTCGTCTCTGGGACCACGGAAGTCTCTGTAAGTGCGGTCGTCTCTTGGTGCACGATCATCCCTCATGCCGCGGTCGTCCTTAGGGGCACGGTCTTCCCTGGGGGCGCGGTCATCAGCCGAGCGTTCGTCTTTAACTTCTGACAGTTTCTCTTCACGTCTATGTAAATAGTTTTTGCACTTTTATTATTGAATGTTACTAACAACATACATTGTATTCGTCTTCATCACAGCAATCACTACCCTGTCTGCCATCTGCTGCGTTGCAGAAGCTTTGGGACTCCAGAGCCTTACCGATAGCATAGTTTTGCCCGTTGCCTATGGAGGTGGCACTACTTTAACTTCCATGATATAATGGAACAAATGAACATTCGGAGTCTTTGATGACTACCACCGACCGTAAGCATCCACATAATTGTTACGGCACAGTTGCCTTCGTTCTCTCCTGTCCTCCAATTAGCCACACGATATTCACGCGACGGCTGAGCTGTCACTTTACGACGTTTCAGTCATTCCAGTTCAATTAGGTTTCAAATACAGAATGGAACTACCTCTTACTGAAAATAAACTTGTGAGTAATCATAAGTATTGGTAGATGCTTAATGGCTTCGAATGCTCGTTTACCCGCCTAAATCTTAACAATCGATCGAAGAGCACTTAAATTCTTTGCATGCAAGTACAACGTACCTGTCGTCCCGAGGTGCGCGCTCCTCCCAGGCGCGGCCGGGAGAGCGGGGCCTCTCGTCGTGAGCTCCTTCGCGTTGACGAGCTACAAACAGACAGATATATAAATAACAAAACAGTAATAGTATGAGAGTTTTGAAAAATTGACGCCACCTATATTGAGTGCTGGCAAAGTGATCTAAATGTTAGCCAGTGCTACACAAATATTTTTTTTGTAAAATATGATTATAGTATGGTTGAACCGTAGGGGTGACTGGGAGAACTATTATTTTTTGTATAGCAAGGAAAAGAGGCGGTTTTATTTTTTGGACCAGAAGGGTGTGTCGGGTTTAGCAAAGTTTTTCCTTTCGACTAAAAACCACTGCAAAACCAGAAGCCGTACCGCACAGTTCTTGAACGGTTATGCAGATGCGTTGCTCTCCTTCCCCCATCCCCGGCTAATTGGTACTAATTTAAAAAAATGACTAGAACTTACTAGGCCTCCACGGTTCTTTCTTCTCCGGCTCCTTAGTTTCGGTTTTACCGCGCCGCCAGCTGCTGGTCGCGCTGGCCTTCTGCTCGTCCAGCCTGCGAGTCACCTCTATTTCGCGGGCCAACATCTCCTGGCGTTGCCTAATGTAAAAATGAAAATAAGTTATTCTTTCAAATAGGAAAGCATTGAATTGGCGTTCCCTGATTATCTCATCATCTAGTCATCCACTGACGACAAAACTATTCAGTAATATAAGAGAAATTCTGAGTCTAATTGTTTTAGCTTATATTCAAACATTGCGTCTTCGATGAATTATTTTCCTTTGTAGGTGACTGACTCCATTGTGTTGCTTAAAGTCAGACTAGATATGCCAACATCTGTTGCAATCAATTGCAAGGTCCAGCTGGACATGGAAAGATGTTATATCCTTCTTGATATCTCTAATATAAAGCATTAAATGATTTTGTTACATGCTGGTTTAGACAACTCGAAATTGAATAGCTATTTTTACTTTAAGTGTAATTAGGTAATCTTCCTTTCAAGGTGAAAGTCCTGTGCAACATCACACTCCTCAGGCAACTATAATTTCGTAATCAACTTGTAGCTCAAGAGTGTCATCAGATGTATGAAAGGGACGTAACATCTAGTCGAGGTTAGTAGTATGCGAATCTTACTTCTCTTCACGTTCTTTGCGCTCGCGCAAGGCCGCGAGTTCCTCTTGGTGTTTACGCTCGCGTTCTGCCTTCTCCGCCTCTTCGGCAGCGCGTCGCGCCTCCTCTGCCGCGCGTTCCTGCTGACGCCATTTTTCTGCTTGCCACTGTAGACACACACATACACTATATATATATATATATATATATATATATATATACACATATACATATATTATAATGCTACTATATTGCACTTAGCAGTTTAATTTGGTGTATCTTTTCTCATTTGCGGGTAAAGGGGTCTGTACCTCTTTCACCTCTCTCAACTAGAAGACACAAAAGTCTTTGCTAGTCAGATGAACTGTCATGGCAAATGTAATAGCTTCGCCAACAGTGGTAGGTCCCTCCAAAAATGATATAATGATATGATTGATAGATGATATACCATCACGCTACGAGCCAAAGCAGCAGTGACCTATGTACCTCAGCACGTCTCTTTTCAATCCGTTGCGCACGGCGCTGCGCTATGCGCGCCTCACGCTCGGCGTTGTAACGCGCCTGCCACGCGGCGAGGCGCTGCGCGTACGCCTGCCCGCGCTCCGCGCACAGCCGCTCCACGAACGTGGCGCGATCCGTGTTCATGCGCGAGAGTCGTGCAGACGTCGCCACGTCGCGGGTGCGCGCCTCTATAAATATAATCATAAAAAGGTTTGAAAAATTAAAAAATGACTCATCCCAGATGAATTGAAACCACGCACGTTTTTCAAAATAATGTATTTATTGATTGCAATCTGGCCAGAAATTCGGATTAATCTAAGATCATAAATCTAGAGGTCTCTACATTCGAGATCATTTCAAGATAAATCTGTATGCCTTACAAGTCTAAAGCTTAAAAATTGTATCATATCAAAAGAGAAGAATATAAAACACGACTTAGTTAATATAAAATGAAGGAATCATACCCATGAGTTGTTGTATACGCTCCTTCTCCTGCTGCTCCCAGAAGGCCTTGTCCTGCACCTGCTTCTCTTCCAAACTCTTTTGTAGTAACGGTATCTCCTCCATGCGTTTGGCGCGCTCGAAGTAATCAATCTAAAAGTTAACATTTTTATTTAGCAAAACGTATTTTGTAGAAGGGTCTTTAAATACTAAATCATAAATCAGTCTTTTTGAAAAATATTCTGTCACTAATTGTATAACTACAGGTTTAGCAGTATATGATATACACATATGTGCCCTAAATACTTGCTATACGAATATATTATTGAAGAATTAGAGCAAGTGTTGTTTTATTGGTGGTGAAGACTGGCTGGCTAAGTTGGTAATGTGGGGGCTAGTCCGCGTGTTACCTCAGAAGTTGCGGGTTCGAATCTCGCTTAGGTATGTATTTCTACCATAAAAGTTTAAAATATATAAATTTTCTTAAATTTATAATAATAGATATGGTGGCAATTATATTTTTGCTACTTTAACATATTATAAAAAAAGGAAAACTGTCATCTTTGACTAAGTCTAAAAAAAAGGTGTGCTGTGTTGAAGAAATGTCACTCTATTTTCTTTTTGGTCGGATATATTTGGGATGGATGATATATATATCTATGCTATCTGCCATCCCCAAATGACAATTGAATAGTTTTTTTTTTCGACGGGAACCTACATATTCGTGACAAAATATGCACGAACTATTAATAATCTTAACTTAAAAGGCTGAGCTGATGATTTCTTGCCGACGCCATGTTTCATATATTATGTTTCGAAAAATCTTTAGTACTGTTAAAATGTCTTAATTCTCTTATGTGTGCATTTTGATATTGTTATTTACATGATCTGCATAGATAATAATTTGATAGATCGTATTATTGTGTTACTTTCAATAGTATATGCCATGTGTGAGAATTGTGTGATGAATGATATATAGAAAGGAGTCCTCCTGGTTGCAGCAGGGAGTCTTGGACAACTACCAAGATTGTTCCCTCACTTCTTTACTACAGTACAGCACAAAAACTGGTCTGATTCCATTGTTTTTTTCCTTGTATTATTTTAAGATTGTTTTTGATTTGTGTTCTAGAAGACTAACTAAATCTGTACAGTCCCTTATCCCCTGACGTGACTTCTTTTTTAGAACTAAATTGCCACAATTGTGTAGTACCTGTAACTCACAGACAAGTCCTTGCGGTACTTAGCACGGGGCAAGGCTGACATGCTGTAATAAGTCGACAGATATTATATTGGTTTCAGTCCACCCACAGGACGGCTACATTAATGTAAATTCCAAACAAACCTTCTTCTCCTGCGACTTGAGTCTCGCTTGTAACTCGCGACGTTCCTTCATCAGTTCTTGAGCTTCACGTTGTGCGATGGCTTCGGCGTCCATTTTCTTCAAATCCTATACAAAACCCAAATGCAATTGAAACTGTTGACTTTATGGAATAGCATCTGAAGTATACTTTAGACCAGGGTTTCCCAAACTGAATCTCAACCTATGGTTGGTTTGCAAGCGAATATTGAATGAACCCTGTAGAATGACTTACTTTTACTAACTTTCCCAAATACAGCCTTTAGGTGAGTACCTGTTAATCTAGTATTGTTTAGAGCTGAAGAGTTATTGAGTGCTTATTTATCCATTTGAAAACTAGACACTTACTTGTCAACTTAGCTTATACAACTAAGTTGACAAAGAAGATAGAATTATTAGGTGACCCCACTGCTCCTTTGCATGTAAATCCAATTCTACTACTCCCCTTTACACGTCGCGCCTCCCCCCGCCTCCAGACCGACGTTTCAGCAGTTCTCTTGACGCGTACGTACCTCCTCGTCCAAGTTCTGCAGCACCTTCTTCCCGTGCATGGTCTGTGACATGTTCAATAGCCGCTCCTTCAAGTGACGCTCCTTCATCGCGGCCATTTCCGAGGCGTAGCGCCGCTTCTCTCGCTCCTCGCGCTCCGCCTCAAGACGTTTCGCCTCCGCCACCGCCGCCAAGCGTACTTGCTCCTCTTGACGTCTGAAAATTTAAAGTTACTCCATGAGAGCAATTGTTTGAGAAGTTACGTGTATATATCAAATATTACTATAAAGAAGGATACGAGAAGGTTACGCACTAGATGAGACTCATAAAGTTACGCCACTGTTTCATGTCTCGTAGATTTCAAAACAAAGGATTAATATTAGAGAAAGTGGCCAACAGGTGTTGTAGATTACAATCTGGTAGTTATTGCTACTTTTCCATAAATTTCAAAAGAAAATGTCCAACAGTCTGCAGACAGCTAAACTTCAGAGGATAATTAATTTTTATTTTCTATATTTAATTACATGGTATTAAATTTGTATTTTGTACAGTCTTAAATTAACACAAACATTACTAGTAATAATGCTTGATACATAAGCCCACAAGATGCTGTACCTCCAAGGCCTACCACTAGCAGCTGTATAAGCTCCAAATGGGATTTAATGTGGAGGATAATTTCTTGTAAGTGTTAAAAAAAATTACAGTACTTTTACTTCACTTGTTGGCCCACACAATTAGTAACTTGGATTCATTATCAATCATCATGATTGCATGTATCGGCATATAGCTGAACATAAAATCACACGAATGGCCGTCACTGGTGTGAGCCGTCACCATTTAACAGTCTACTGGTGAATATAGGCCAGACGAGTCTCACTGGATGTTAAGACTCCTGCCCAGCGTGAAGACGCTGTGTTTCCCCCTCATACACTAGAGACTATGTGCAGCAGCGCCGGTTCACTGACCACGCCCATTTCATCATCTCGCTGGTTAGCAAAACTGTACCTGTGCTCCTTCTCCTCGCGCACGGTGTTGAGCCTCTCAATGTACTCCCTGCGCTCCTCTATGATCTTGTGGCGTTGCAAAACTGTACCTGTGCTCCTCCTCCTCGCGCACGGTGTTGAGCCTCTCAATGTACTCCTTGCGCTCCTCTATGATCTTGTGGCGTTGCAAAACTCTCGCGTGCTCGGCGTGCTTGTGCTCGTGGTAGTGGGCCACCATGGCGGCGCGCGCGCGCTCGCGCTCTGACTTGCGTCGAGCCGGGTACAGGGTGGACACACAGCGGGATAAAGTCTCTGCTGCTAGTACTAGCTGCTCGCGAACCTGTAAGTAGAGAATTAGTAGTGATGCTATAGCATTTGGAGTCGTGTAATACATACAATAAAATACTGTTTCTTTTTATATTTGCATATAAATTTGGTAATTGTAATCAGTAGTTCTTACAGTTCCGATCCTCAATAAAATTGGTAGTGCTGTGCTAAATAAATATGGATATACAGCCGTATATAGTCAAAACACACAGTCAGCATTCAGTCACAGCATTATTTACTTGTTCTGCTGGAGTGGGTTGAAGGATGGCTCCGCCACAGGCCTCGTCGGCTGCAGAACACCATTCACCTCCACCGGCTTCCACGCCAAAGTGTACACACCTACAAACAAATTAGATGAATTAAAGCAAACAGAATTCCCTCATAGGTGCTGAAAATAATGATAGGTGTGCATGAAATATTTTTCTTCTATTTCTGCTAAAGACTTATCTATTTCCTAATCTAATCTTCTTACCCTAATTAAACTCCTCGTTTCTTCTTTTATATCATTCATTACAAAGAATTTAATTTGTACAGGCTCAAATTATCCAAGCACTACTATATCAATGCTTGTTGCATCAAGCCTACATTATGCTTTTCCTCCAAGGCCTACCACTTGCAACTATTATCAGCTACAAATGGGATTTATTTTGGAGAATACTTTTCCTTTTATTAAATTAAATGTGGAATTATGACTTTCACTTTCCTACCATAATATAATAAACCATTTGTGGCAGAGTTTTGACTATGGAAACCATTTCCATCAACACTAGCAAGCTAGGCAGAACTTACAGTTGTGTGTAGTTGGCTACTCTTGATAGGAATCTTGTATGCATGTGTCTCATGCATGCAAGATTAATGCCCACGGAAATGGAAGACTGGTATATGGGACTGCAATCTGACATAATATTAATAAGCACTGTTAATTGCTTAATTCTAAATGATGGCACAAGTCACCTCACATCACGGGGTAAATTTCCTTCACTACTCACTTGTTGGCGTGGTCGATGCGGATC
This sequence comes from Eumaeus atala, assembly GCA_017140195.1. Classification (NCBI taxonomy): domain Eukaryota; kingdom Metazoa; phylum Arthropoda; class Insecta; order Lepidoptera; family Lycaenidae; genus Eumaeus; species Eumaeus atala. Next base: position 281,485 of record JAFELO010000471.1, read on the forward strand.
TGCATGTCATTGTGTCGCACCGCGTCCACTAGCAGGCGCTCGAGGTGAAACAGATCATCAGTCGCGGCCAGCTGCAGCAGTCGTGCGAAATCTACGCAGCTGTAGCACTGCGCAACCTGCCGCACCAGCCGAACCAGCGCCACGTCCCTGAGTGCGTTAGTATACTGCGCCAGTGGACAGCCTGCAATATGAAATGGTCTATGTCAGGTCTGAAACAGGCAAAACAAAATACACACACACTGACATTTTTAAATGTTTTATTGTATACATGCTTTTTTAAACCACCGACGCCAATAGACATCTGCGTTATTATAATACACATGTGTATCTCCTTTCTCCTATGGGCTAGTGGTAGATTAAGTATCTTCACTCCTATCATCCCCGAAGAGGTAGGCAGAGGTGTGCTAGTACATCCACAACTAAGTCCAGTAGATATACTAGAACACCCACGATTAGCCAAGTAAATTCAAAAAGTAATTTTATTAAATCCATGTTGTATAGAAATATTTTTATCTTTAATAGGCAATAATCCATTACAATCTTTAGGGGAAGCTATTTCTTTGTCATAGGACACTACCATTGCTTTCTTCTCTTTCATATAGTTTTTTAAGAGTATTCAGTTATACATGTATCTATTTGTACAGGTTCAAGCATAAGCATGTGCATTGTTCCAATACCTAGTGTCAAGCCCACATGATGCTGTATATCCAAGGCCTACCACTTGCAACTATTACAACTACAAATGGGATTATATTTGGAGATTTGTACTTTGCTAAATACTTTTCAATTAAAATATTTATGAATAAAAATATTTATAGTGGTCAAACAGTAAGAACATAACTGTTTGAGATATTTATGTAAAGTAAAGTGAACACAAAACGAAACAACATTCTATATTGTTGTGTGTGGGTTTCAATAAGGCAAAAATGATAAAATTTGTTACAGATGTTGCAGTTGTGTTCATTGACAGTAGTATGTGAGTGAGAGCTACCTATCCTCCCCGGCCATGTCAGCTGGATTTGGCTGCAATGCAGCAGTGCACAATAGTAGAACAGGTGTCTTACTAAAGCGGTTTCGTCTTCAATAGAATAACAGGGTTAATATGACATAGAATACATACTTGGATCTTCTTGTAATTCCTTAATGACACCCTGCACATTATGACAGATGGAAAGTGGGTCAAACTCCACCTCCAGCCAAGCATACAACTTTTGCAGCTGTGGTGAGGCCAGCGCCACCACGTTCAAACGGACAACATCTGCAATAAATTGTTATTACAAGTAAACAAAACATTATGTACAATTAAAAATGGTTTTTATTTCAGTAACAAACTATCCATAATGCCATCTGTACTCTAACAAAACACGAAATACAGCAAAGTATTATAATTCCTTCATTCCAGGATCATTTGGCTAGAATGAGCACTACTTCTTACATAAGATGACCATTAAAATATTGCAAATTTTTATTACAGATAGTAAACACAGGTTCAGTGTTACAACTGCTGAATCCTATATCTTTTGGTCAGATTTCTGATGTTGTTGTAAATTGACATTGACATGTAACAAGATGAATTAAGTTATTTTATTTCTTTCAAGTCTTAACCTAAATGAATTTTTTTATTTAATGAATGAAAATTTGCTTTTATACAAACCTTTAAGTAAGTTGGCTCTAGTGGGAGGTTGAGCTAGACCAAGCAACACAGCTAGTCTCTGAGCTTTCTCAACAGGGCTCTTGTCCGTCTCCACAAAACGATCAAACTCTGGGTGGAGTGATGGTAGTGGTACAGATAGAACTGCCACCAGCACTCGACATGCCATCCTATGAAAAAAAAAACATAATGGATTATTAACCATTAATGATTGAGCTACTAAAAATTTAAAAAAATATATAATTTATACTTTTTTTTTATTAAGTTGAATTTTGTCCATTATAGGACCATAAGGTTGGTTATGGTTAGGTCTTATATTTCACATAAACATAGGCAGCAAACAATTCAATTGCTTAATGGATTGCAAGATGCAAATATTCTTCAGTTCTACTTCACCCAAACCCAAACCCTTGTAATTTAATGCTATAAACACCTCGTAAAAGTATGTAGTTCATAAAAAGAAACATTTGAAGTAAGACATACTTTTGTAATTCCTCCTGAGTTATATTCTTCTTCATCTCCCGGGACAATTGAAATAGCTTTAACAGAGCTGCAGCATGGAACAGACAGTGTCCAGCCTTCCAGAACACTAAAGCCAACTTCCCATAGTAGTTGGCCATGGTTTTGGCTACTGGGGTTTTCTTGGACATGTTCATAAGGTTGTGAATGTCTTCAATTGCTTTGTAAGCTTCCTGTAGTATTTTTAAATTATATCTTTATGAGAAGTGATTATAGAAGATTATAGGCGATACAGGTTAGACCAAGAAAACACTGACACCATAATGAAATTGAGCAAACTTTGTACAAAGGTTGTATCAAGAAGTTTCACAACTATGTTTGTATGACTAGAGAGAGAGAGGAGATAATTATGTTGGGTTTTGTAACACTTGGTTCTAGTGAGTAGTTAGAACATTATAAAAATGTTTTGTATGTACTAAAGAAGAAGGGCTGCCTTAGGCAAAATTCAACCAGAAACACTATTACTAATATGTATGAAGAAATGTTCGAGTTTCATACCTGCCACAATTCCATTTGTATTGCACTGTCCAGCTGGAACAATCTGGTCTCAAGATTTAGCTGCTGAGTCTCTGGTTTAGAAATGCTTACATTGCCAGTTTGCACCTGAAATCAATAAGAGTTCTTGAATACCAGTTATGTGATTTTTTTTGCAAAAGTAGCTAACATTTCTAGCTATGCTGAATTTTCACTTTTTGTAAAAACATGTCACTGATGTGGGTCATATGAGCTTAAGGAGGAACTGAAAGAATTACCCCAAGCAGTACAGGCAATTGCACGATATGCTGTGAATAGTCAAATACAGCTTCAACAGACCTATGTTGATGAGATGTGTCTAGTTGGTTATCAGTTGCTAGGGGACAGAACTCCCTCTTTCCCACAGTTGGAAGTGATGTATTCCAATTGTATTTTAAGATTTGGTACAGTAATCTTTTGAGACAAAGAAGTGAAAACAAACTTACCACTGGTTTACAAATATCTTCAAGATGTTTTCTCAACTTGTCACAAAGCTTCCTGAATTCAGTTTTGCGTGAATACTTCAGACAAAACTGGAATGCCATACGGGCAATATCATGATACAAAGTTTCCACATGGGCATTTGTACGAAGGAGTTCCAAACATTGACAATAGGACTCCCATAGAAATTTCACCTGAAATAATTTTCACTAACAATAATTATACATATTGTAAGATATTGCCATAATAATATCAAAGTTAGAGTGCATAAAATTGCACTAGGTAAATGTAATAAATATATTCTAAGTTAGTTAAGTACAGAATTTGACCACATATTTTAATACAATTGGTCTGGATCTGTAGGAATCCATTGTGTATTTGACATATCTAATCTTGAGTATCTCTCTTAATAAGTTAATTCTTTATTGGACTATAATACATGGTCTATAAAATAAAGTCTGATAAATTTCTTAACAAATAATCAAACAAGCTATAGCCTATTTATGCTTTAATATTCAATGCATATACAACTGTAGCAATAGTTCATCATCATCAGCCCTTCTTGGTCCATTGCTGGACATAGGCCTCTTTCAATGGATGCCAAAATGGCTGATTCCTGCTACTTCCATCAATCCCGGACCAGTTACTGCACGGAGATTGGGTGAATGGTCGACCAATACTTTCTTTTTCTAAATGCAATCTCCACTCCAAAACCTTAGTGGTCCATCTGCAATCTGATCACCTGAGTGTGTGACCAGCCCATTGCCAATAGTTAGTTGATATTATTTCATCAGATAATTATAGTCAACAATTTACCCATGGTGTGAGTATAGTTCTGTCGGATCGATCTTGAGCATCCTCCCCAGACACTGCACTCAGCAATATGCTCTCCGGAGTGGCCAAGTTATCAAGATCATCCGTATCAATAACAGCTTGTGTGGACTGCTGTCTGGCCGCTTCTGTCCGTTCTTCTGCCATACGCAGGTAACCTCTGAAAGTAACATTCTTACTATCATACTAATAATAGATATTTTAAATACATTTTGATGAAAATTATATTTTTAATACATACATTACAAACTAAGCACAAAATAATAGATGTATTTTGATATTTTGCCTCTGTCATAGATAAGATTTGTATTAGATTGTATTTGATTATGTAAGTGATGCAAATTAACAAATGTTTTATATGTACAAGAACACACTGTTCTGTAAATCAATATCATCTTTAATTCCATTTCTTACTTAAGAACATTTGCAAAGGCCAGTCACACACAGTTCTATAAAAACATGCTTGATGCAATGAGTACTGGCTTATTATTATTTTCATTTGATTCAAATTGAAGATTTAACTATTAAGACCTAGTCATAGGAGCGCAGCCCCTAAGCACCAGTCTTGTTCCTGAACAACAAATGCAATGCAAAAGTTACAGCGGCATTGATAAGTATTTAGTTGAATTGAACACAAATTACCTTATCACTTGCTCCAGCGATCCAACATTGACCGATTGAAACATATTTCTATACTGGAAAAGACCCTCCTTGGCTATGTGAGATTTGCGCAAATCGACGCATAGCTCCAAATACTTAAACATGATGGGTTCCAACACAGATTCTGACCAATTGTATGCCCATTTTTTGTTGCGAAAAACTTCTTGCAAGGTATCCAGGGCCCGCGCCGGTTTGTTAAGATCCATAAATTCTGAAACATGATAACATTTGAATTGTAACCTATTTGGTTGTGTTGTTACACAATAAGATTTTGATATGATTTGTCAATATGCATATGTTTTAATCTTCCATCATTATAATATAACCTGAAATCGCTTAAAATAAGATGGTGGGGAAACTATAACATTTTTGGTTTTTTACGGCAAGGTCATTCTACTTGCAACGTGGTATAAATCGTAGAAAACAACTCACCATTTGCCCGTTTAAGGGCATTCTCTGGTCTTTGGCCATATCTCGCCATGTTGTACGGTGCTCTATTCATTCATATAACGATATTTCACTTCAAATCTGAATTTCAGTGATAAATCACTATATTATTTGGTAAAAATATTGCAGTAGGCACCGGTCGACGAACTGCCACCATACGCCATGGAAACAAAATGGCCGAGAATGAGTGTTGCAAGCTAACGACATGCCACCAACATTGCCAGTCCTAGCACTTTTTATAGCAGAGCTACACTGACAGATAGTTTTATCCATCCACGACTATTTTGAGGACCTGATTGGCTAACTATTCAGATAGACGAATGGATGAACGATTCCATCCACGGTCATTTTGAGAACGTGATTAGATAATCAAACCATAGACCATAAACAACTTATGATATTAGCCAATCACGTCCCTAAAATGAGCGTGGTATTACCTGCACCGTGTGCAGATCCGTCCATTCGTCCGTGTAGCAATGTTTTAAATAAATAGAGAAGCGGAGTCAGCCTAAAATGTAAGTCTATGTCCTAAGTTTAAGGAGACTGCAATTGTGTACACTCTGTCTTTTTTTTTAAATTATTTCTCATTTCGCATACACATATACATCTGCTCAATGCAGAGAGCAATTAATGAAAATAGAGATGGAGTATACATTTCCTGTTCCTTTGAACGAGAGGGTTGTTGGCTCGCTTTCCTCTTCTGTCAATATTATCTCTTAAACATACAACCCGAAATTAGTAGGTTCGTATTCTTAAAGCACTGCCAAAGAGAATGTATTACTAGTAAGCACTAGATATATCATCCGGACGAGGAGCACACATGCACATTAATAACACCCAAATCACCAACAGTCACAATACACAGGCCCTAAACAGGCCTACATTCCCACCCTGAGCCCATAAGCCACGATGGCAAACCCGCTATGATTATTGCGGCCCCGCTACCGAAGGGATAGTTGTCCCCTCGCGATCCAACCCGGACTATGAGGTTCGCCTCGGTGTTCGTAGCCCTCGCAGATCATTTATGAATATGATCAGGAGTGGAGTACGTCATATCATTTGCTTTAACAACTATGTGGACTTTTGCATGAGTTCAAAGACCACAAAAAGGAAGTATGAGACAGCTGATTATGTCAAATGTCAATCAAGATGACTTAACTATTGTCATCTTGTTTTTAAATCTAATTTGTAGTTGTAACCTGCAAACTTTTAGAATTTAAAATACATACAATTATGATGATTTTCAAATATTTTGAAAAGAGCAATCGGTGAACTTATTAGAATACTAGTCTTGAATAAGAAATATCCAGTAAGATAGATGTAAAGAAACAAATCAGACAATGTTAGTACTCGTCGATGTACGCCTTTATAATTCTCCTTTTACTTTAATTCATATATTAAAAGAAAGATTTCTGTTTGCCGACAAATATGCTTACGAAATGATCGGTGTAAAGAATCTTTCAAGTAAGGTTGAATTGGAAGACCACATCAAGTGTGAAGAAATAAAGAAATCTAGCAGAAAATGCATAAAAGTTCGGTCGAGTAGTTTGTTTTTACAGCCTTTTGTTAGAGAGTGTTTATATTCAGATGTGTACAGGTTCAACGTTTTGAAATATATAGGCCAGTTTAATTGCAATTCGAACACTACAGTATTTCTTAAATTAATTCTAGAACCTCCGGATAGAGAAATAATTGATTATGCATGGTAAGTACGGGTCTCCCCGTATTTCTTTCTTCTTATTTGTTGGAAATTGTATTGTTTTTTTCTCATTTCATGTTATCTTTATACCTCTTAAGTAAAGTCTACAAAGGTTGGTTGGTCCACTTCTTGTTGGTCTCCTCCTCAAGCTTTTTAATTCTTAATCCCCTCTTCTTATAAGATGGGTACAAAGAGCAGCCACCTCAGTACAATTGGCTACTGAGCCCCACTGCCAGGACAAGGCTTAAACCATGGTGGGGAAGAAGTTTGGCTACTTGCATTCAACCTGGACTACCAAATGATCAGAGAATGATTTAAGATTTATCAATGATTGATACAGTTTCCATGTGGTTTTCACTTTAGAACCATTTTCGCTACCTACTCTTTGGAGCTGTATGAATTGCACATGTAAGTCTACAGATATTAATAATATATATTATTATTTGTATGAGAAAAGTTAATTCATGTGTTAGTGGGCGGATCACATGATCAAGGACTTAATTAACTTCATGTGCCAGGCTTATTCAAAGTCAAGGATGTCATCAGCTAATTTGAAATGTATTCCCTTTTATAGTATAGGCGCAAACGAGAAGCATTTCAATGACTACTAATGCACATGAACATCAGCATAATTACAAAAATCGTCTGCTTTTCTCTTCTCTTTTGTTCGAAATGGCAATCGGCCATCATAGGTTAACAGCCATTGATGCCAATGTCCATTGACAAGAGCACCGATTTTCAGGATTAAACGGTTTCAAACTTATGCCAAAGTGATGAGATTATAAATATCTTGGTTGAATGTAGATAATCTAAAAAGGACAAATGAAAACATTACATGACATACACAAACATACACAAAAAAAAAAGACAATTTACATTTTAATGTTGTTTGAGCGGATATAATGACATAGAAGGGATAAAAGCTTATAGTTATTAGAAGACATATATGGCAAGGTTTTAGTGTTAATAGGCTTAGGAATGTTACTAGGGAGGATGGTGTACAAACAAACTCTGCGGTTTGGGCAATTGAAGAGGATATCGTCTGTTGAACCCTCCTCTAGTCCACAGTTACACAAAGGAGATTGTATAATTCCTAATCTATTTAAATGTAGGGGAGTACACAAGTGGCCTATACGCAACCTGCACATAACTGACTTTTGCATTGTGACCGTTGTTTGCTTATCTGTGAGATGGAAAAGAGAAAACCAAGGTTTAGAAGGAATATGAGGTTGGATATCATAAAAATAGTGGCCTTTAACCCTGCTACTATTAGACCAATTTGTTTGCCACTCATTAACAAGATCTAGTTTTGGATAGCTCAAGAGATCATGAAAATAACTGATATGATCTAGGCAGCCATTTGATACAGTGTTTTTTGCAAATTGATCCACAATTTCATTGCCGAGAATACCATTATGACCAGGTAACCAAGCTAGTACAACCTCAATGTTACTAGAAAAACATTTGTAAAGAATTTCTTTTAATTCTAAAATAAGAGGAAATTTAGAATCAGAAACAAACTGGTTTGACCTGATGGCTTGGAGAGTACTCAATGAGTCAGTGAAAATTATAGTTTTGTCTATGTGGTAAATTTAACTGCCTCTAGAATAGCTATGGACTCCACAGTGAAAACAGATGATGACATAGGACATTTAAAACTGAGGAGAGTATTATATTTGAGGATCCAAACTGCCGAACCCACATGTCCTTCTAGTGAAAGTTTGGAGGAATCTGTGTATATAGGAAGCCAATCACTCCAATCGTTCTCTATAATACCATTAAAATTGAATTGGAATCTGAATCATTTATGGACACGGCAAATATATATGCCATGTGGAAAATTGGAAAACGAGAACATGAGAAGAATGAGGGTGAGATGTATGAGGGGTATTTAATTTATGCTAATATTTATTATTAACCATCAGATCAAACAAATTTTGAAGTTTTGGTAGAAGAGGGTGATCAGAATGAGCAGAAATTCTAAATATATATCTATCTGATAAAAATTGTCTGCGTAAAAACAATGGAGAGTCGAGGGCTTCTACCTGGAGAGCATTCGTAGGGGAAGATTTCATGGCTCCTAATATTATGCGTAAGCATTGATATTGTATTTTATCTACTTTATTGTATTTTATCTACTTTCCTTAGAGAAACCTTGCTACATGTTTCCAAGAGAAAACAACCATAATCAATTACGCCTTGGACAATGGCATTGTAAAGTAATTTTTGAGATAAATGGATGATCCCCCACCAAACACCCGAAAGGCATCTAAGAATGTTAACATTGGACTGGCACTTTTGGACAATGTGATTGATGTGTGGAGTGCCAGACAATTTAGAGTCGAAAATAGTTCCTAAGAATTTCACCTTATTTCTGATTGGAATTGGATGGTCCTGGAACACTGTGTCAATATGAGGAATTCTTCTTCTCGTAAATATTACTACCGAGCTTTTAGGAGGAGAAAGCGACATACCATGGGATGTAAGCCACTGTTCTAGTTAAAATAATAAGTAGCTTGATTTATGTTATTTTGAAGGATGCCAATGTTTGAAGATGATGAATAAATGACGACGTCATTGCCGATGACTGTAGAATGTTGCAAAAGGGAGTAACTGACTGGTCAAGATCCGAAGTGTAAATGTTATATAATAAGGGGCTGAGGACTGAGCCTTGAGGAAGACCTTTCCAAACACGTCTCAAAGACGAAAGGCCTCCATAAAAGATCTCTATTGTTCTGTCCATGAGTGAGCTGCAAATGAAATTACACAGTTTCTCTGGAATGTTCAGCTTTAACAATTTGTTTCTGAGCAAAGGAAGAACCACGTTATCATATGCAGCTTCTATATCTAAGAACACACCAATGAGGAATTCATTCTTGGAAAATGCTATGCGGACGTCAGTGGAAAGGATGGCTAAGCTATCAATAGTACTCATACCTTTTCTGAACACAAATTGGGACTTAGCCAACAAATCATTACTTTCCACGAACTATTCAAGGCGGGCTTTAATCATGTGTTCCATAATTTTAAATAGGCAAGAGGAAAGGTCAATGGGACGGTAAGGAGAGTCTAAATTTGGATCTTTACCAGACTTGAGTATAAGAAGCGCTAACTGGTTTTTCCATGAAGGAGGTACGTGACCCAATTGAAAAAAAATATTAAGGAGGTTTAGAGAGAATGTTTTTGAGGCGAAGCCAGATTTTATGATAAAGACATAAGGAATGCCATCTAGACCAGGAGAAGTATTTCTAAGGATATCCAACGCGGAAATAAGTCCTGATATTGAAAATGGATCCTAAAATATGTTACGGGACAGTGTATGGATTGATAGAGAATCCTGATGGGGGACACTTGATGGAGCGAATTTATCGACAAAGCCTTCATACCAAAGATATGTGGCATTGCTTGGTAAATTCCCTTACTAAAAAGTCACGGCGAAATCAATTAATTTGTCTCCATAATAGAACTGCGGGGGCACGTGAGCTAAAAGAATTACATAGGGATAACCAACCTAATCTCTCATTTAAAAAAAAAAAGCCGCTTTGCCAAGGCTGATATTCTTTTAAAGACAAGGAAATTATCCATTGTCATAAACAAACACTATGTTTCCTCAGCTTTTTTCCTTTGATGAACTATGTCACTACATTCCGCATCCCACCAAGGTGGAGAAGGTTAAAATGGGGCATGTTTTTTGAGTTTTTGAGTGGGATGTTTTTATCTGCTGAAGGCGACAGACATGAAATGAAATTATCATAACAGACCTCTAAATTTCCGATATTAATGTTAGGCAAAGAACTCACACTAAAATAACAATCAGTTGCAATTCGCTTTTGACAGTTGAAACTATTGGAAGAAATGGAAGGAATGCTAATAAGGTTAGGAAGGTGATCACTACCACTGGAATAATGTAAAACTCTCCAATCTAGAAGAGAGCTAAGGTTTGGGGAGCAGAAGGATAAGTCTACTGCACTAGGGTTTTTTTTTCTGGGCGGGTCCTACGAAGGGCTACCATCATTTAATAAACATATATTTAGACTGTCAATAATATCCACCAAATCACAACCAAAGAAGTCATAATGTAAACTACCCCACATAAGGTGGTGGCAGTTAAAATCCCCTAAAATTAGGAACTTACCAGAAAGGGAAGAAAAAAGAGGAACTAAATCACTAGATTGGACTACAGAAGGATTATGAATATATATCAGGAGTACAGAGACATCCTGAATTAAGAAGCAGCAACAGCATTAATATCAGAAGGGATTTCTGAAAGTGACAAACTTGAAAGGATGGCCTGATCTTATGATCAAAGCCACACCCGCATACCCATCAGCTCTGTCATCTCGAAGACATAAAAAGCCCCATATCCGAAACTGGGAACTGGGAAGCACCCATGTCTCCGAAACAGCTAATACCAGATTATATAAATTAAAAATTTCATGAACATTAGAACGAATACTTCGTGAATTCCATTGAATTAGTGGGAACTTGAATGACTGACATGAGGTGACTAACTTTATTGGCAACGTGGTCGGGTAAAGGGAAATCGTTCATTTTTGAAAGCATATTAATAAGTAGATCAATTAGGTTCAGCATAAGATTGTCCCCAGACTCCTTTGTCCTATGAAAGGGAGTCCCGTTGGCAGAAGATGGGGGATCTCGTTGAGCTATGATGGCCTCCTGAGCTCTGCGGTCGTATCTATGAGGGGAAGCTGGTTTTCGAGGTTTAGGAGAAGAAATTATTGTACGGCGGTAAGATTGGGAAGGCTCTAAGTGATCTAAGGTCTCACTATACAAGGTCAAAGGTACTTGGGATCTGGGGGGAGAAAATAGAACGAGCAACATCAGAATATGCTCGGTTTATTGCAGGGAAACGTGATGCAGCTTCTATATATGAAATATTTTCTTGGGCCATGGTGGATTTAACAGATTTCTGTCTGTTATGTTCAGGACAACATTTATCTGTGGAGAAGAGTGAACCTTCACGGTTTGTACACTTGGCTTCAAGTGAAGTGACATTACACGATCTACCTGTGTGTTCTGTGGCACATTTGAAGCACTTAGGCTTTGATCGGCATTTGTCAGCTACATGACCAAAACGACAGCAGCTAAGGCACTGGATTGTGGGGAATTGGTACAGTTCTACTGGTAAGGCAGTATATAGACAGGAAACTCTGGATGGAAGGACCTGACCATTAAATATCAACACAACTGTGCCAGTTGGGATCCAGACTGTATTACCATCAATTGAGGACTTTAAGACGTCTGGCCTTTAGAATGTATCCGCAACCATCTGGGACATTAGTACTACTAACAAATTCGTCTATGGACATCTCTGTGGGAACACTTCGAACGACACCCAAACGAGTAACATTGTACTAGGGATCCTCCCTAGTACAATAACGAGAATAAGAATAACGAGAAGTCCAATACTTTTCTTACCTACTAGGGTGGATCTAAAAGTTCGTGGCCTAACCTACATGGAGCTATGACATCTTTTTAAATCTACCGTCATTTGTTAGTACGTGTCATATTGATTTATTGTGCGCAGTTTCAGTCCGGTACTGCACAATATAAGTTTTCTGTGATTATTTGTTTGAAGCAATCTGCCGCAATTTTCAATAATGGAGAAAATTAAACACCGTGCAGTCATTAAGTACCTTAATAAAAAGGCCTATCATCAAAAGACATCCATCAAGATATAGTGAGTACTTTTGGGGGAGTCTGCTCAATCGTATTTCAGTGTCAAGAAGGTGATCCTAGGAGTGGAAGGCCTACATCCTCTAGCACGAAAGAAAATATCGTTAAAATTTGTGATCTCGTACTGGGTGACCGACGTTTGACCATTGGTGGTGGTGGTGATAGCTGAGATAACAAACATTAGTTATGGCCGGGTGCAACACATAATAACGGAAGAGTTGGGGTTCCATAAGGTTTCTGCTCGCTGGGTGCCGAGGTTGCTTTCAGCTGAACAAAAACGAGTTTGATACACAATTTCGCGAGACTGTTTGGAACTTTTTGAGACCGATCCCGAGGACTTTTTGTGTAGATTTGTTACCATGGATGAAAGCTGGGTTCACCACCATACTCCCGAATCAAAGCAACAATCCAAACAGTGGAAAAGATCAGACTCTCCTACACCGAAAAAAGGCTAAGGTCGTTTTGTCGACTAACAAAGTAATGGTTTCTGTTTTTTGGGATGCGAAGTACATTAGTTTTGTAGATTATTTACCGAAAGGTCAAACTATAAATTCTAGTTATTATTGTAACCTTTTACGGAGACTCTGGGAAGAAATAAAAGAAAAAAGGCCGGGAATGTTGCGTAAGAAAGTTTGGTTCCATCAAGACAATGCACGTGTTCACACTTCGGTTGAAACAATGTCTGTAATCCATGATTGTGGCTACGAATTGCTGCCCCACCCACCTTATTCGCCGAATTTGGCCCCCTCGGATTATCATTTATTTCCAAATTTAAAAAAAACAATTGGGTGGCTCGAAATTTTCGACCAAAGATGAGGTGATAGTCGCAGTAAACGATTATTTCGCCGACCTTCCGGAATCTTTTTTTTTCGAGGGGATAAACAAAGTTGCAGGTCAGGTGGAAGAAAATAAAAATAAATTTAGATCCACTTTTCTTTCATTTTCTTGGTCGGGCTTAGAACTTTTAGATCCACCCTCGTAAGTGGGAACAGTGGCAGTGAACTTGTTTGATAGTAAAACAGGACTAGAGAGAAACTCATTGACAGCTTTTGGAGACGAAAATTCCACACTAATCCTGTTTCTACCAACCTTAGCTATTTTTAATTCATTGAACTCGGGAGTTTGTCATAACTTGACCGAATTTAATGGGATTTATGAAAGCACCGGGATAAGGATGGTCTTCTGAGTGGGAAACATGTACAATAAACGCTCCTATATCTGCATCTGTATACTTCTTGGACTCTTAATAAGCTTGGGTGATTGTACACCTGTTGTACAGATGCAGATGGAGAAACAATCCTTTTAGGCAGAGGAGCCTGAACCTCATCAATGGCATGTGACCGTTTGGTACTTTGGGATGTATGTTCCATAACCTCCCCCGGCAACAGGCCAAGCGACCAGTCCCCGGAGGAGGCCACAGAGGCTTGAGAGGAATCGACATGGTCATCAATATTATTAAAAAGACTTAACCTTTCACACATAAATACACAAAAACAACACAAAAGGCTACATAAAACACTCAAAACAAATGTAAACACAAAGAATCGACAAATTTCGAAAATCAATCACAAACACGTCCTATCATCAACCCTTTCAAAGTCCATTTTTAAATTTGCCAAAAGCGGCTACTTACAAAATACACAAAACATGACACCGTAGATGTGACTTTACAGCAGTATGAAGTGAGCGAGAGAGACCTCCCCGGTCATACAGCCCCAATTTTGTTGTATACGAGGATGTACTACACTACCTCTTATGCAGCACGACACCACACCTTACTAATTTAAATTGATGTATATAGTTAATTTAAGAGCACATGAAGCACATTTATACTACAAGCTCCAGCTGTAGGGATTGGGAGCTGGCTCTCCTTGCGACTCTTAGTCTGAGGTTATTAATGACGATGGTATATTTTATTTCTTTTTCGTGGAGTTTTCTAGTTTGTTTTATATTTTAGGAACCTGAGGATGCAGGAGCTGGTATGGATGAAGGTTGAGATAGATAAAGCTTTTTCATGGCTCTCAACCCTTGGAGGTGCTTACTCAGCATTAGGAGACTATTTTGAAAACTGTGTAGGTTTACTTTCTACTTTCTATTTGCCTAGTGGTCATCAGTTGTTTTTAAGGATCACACACATGTATGTTTACTTTGGACACATTGCAGTTATGAAAATATTTTGTCTTAAAGTATGTTAATTTGCTACACACATTAAGTTCCCTTTTTATTGAATTGATTTCAGGCAGAAGAAGCTGGCAGAATATCTATAACTCAATATAAACTTTCAAAAATGCTTGGAGATGAAAGTTTAGCAGCCCGAAGTAAACTGTATTCTGCTTTAGCATTTGCCCAGAAGGGAAAGTTGAAAATATCCAGGCACATTGTAAGAGATGTCGCGGAGTTTGCAAGAATTACAAAGGATATAAGGTTAAATAGAATGTGTCAGGGTGTGTGGGCAAAATTGAAGTATTTGAGACAGTTGCAATGTGAAGTAAAAAGTTAATAAATACAATAAATTTTATTAGTATAAAGCCTTGTAGTGCCTAGTAATGTGTAAAAAATATATACCTTATATTAAAAAAAATCAATTATTATTTTCACAATAGTCAGCTCTATTCAGTTGCAGAGAATGTCCTTGCAAATGACTGAAAAAACGATTGTCTTTTAAGTCTTGCAACTCTAATTAAATTAGAGCATGTTTTGACTCCCATTTTTTGTAGGAGAGATGTACCTTCTTGGTCACACTTTGGTGTGACCAATTCAAAACATGCAATAAAAGCCGCATGCTGCATTACATTTTTTTTATTTAAATATGTTTAAAATTTATACACTGTCACCAAATATTTTGTTTTTATGTTACAAGGAAAGACCAATAAATATTGAAAGTATGAGTTGATTTTATTTATATAATATCATACAAAACACCATAGTCAACATCCTTGTGTGCAGATGGGGCAGGCAAGGGTCCCCATGGGGTCCCAAGCTGGTAACACCGTGGCTTCCTGTTTGAACACGTCCAACACTTCCTGGTTCACATACTTTTTATCTATCACTATCTGTAAAGCAAGAGTTCACAACAGATTCTGATTATCTAATGGTGTGGAAGTATGGCTAAACAGTTTATGAGTTCGCACAGTTTGTGGTTTATTGGAGGGAGGACATTGGCCTCCCCCATAGAACGCCATCGGTCGTGGTCATGAGCCACTATTGTTCCTGACATGTAGTTCGATAAAATCAAATATTGGCCAATTAGCAGTAATTTTTCTAATTTTCTTTAATCTCTTTTTATTTAGGACCTGTCTCATGAGGTGATTATGACGGTCCCATCGTAACCTAAACTTAACATTAGAACACCACAAGAACAATTTCATCTTAACCTATAACTAAATAATATCCTGCCTGCCTCCGTCACTGGAGTATTTAGCATGCTCTGGGAATCCCCACGTCGATAGCTGCGTTAACAACTTGTTGTCGATTTAATTTAACGTTAGCAATAATAATTAAATTAATAAATGTAGACATGTGACAGGTAACATTTCTAATGCGATGATTGGTCCACCGAATCTATCAGGCCTACGGGACATTTTAATTCACGAATTATAACAATATTGTATTAATTTTAATATTTATTTTGTATTTTTAAGTTGAACAGTACTCCTAAATTATATGCACTTTTAGAATTGTATTTAGCTTCTGATTATTCCCTTGGAAGGAGCAACAGGCGTCTTGTTACACATTGTATATACATTATTTATTTTTGTAGCTGAAGGTGATAAAGGATCAGTACATCTCGGTGACTACCATATCACCCTACAAACTGTCGCAAACGGAACAAGAGGCGCAAATGCAGCTGCCTCTTGATGACAGTGTGAGTGGTGAGCGAGAGATACCTCTCCGGTTGTGCCGGCCTCTTACAAAATTAGTAAATGTTAGTTATCTAATACCTCGAACACAAACTCCCTGAACCATGGCTCGGTGAGAAGAAGGTATCCTTTCTCATGCTCCTTCTCGCTGTAAGAGTTCTCAACTCGGAACTTCTGTGGTTTGCCTTGTTGCTGTCAAAATAATTTGATTATAACATTAGGCATTAGGATACCATTTGAAAAGCATTTTAGTAAGTATGGTAAACATCTTTGTTCAGGCGTTACAATTGTACAGTTTCATCTTATAAATTGACAGATTCGCATTTCGTGTGCATCCCAGTACTATCTGATCTTTGGTCGTTGGCGTTGTAGTTACCAATCTATCCAAAAAACTGTCTGGATAGCTGAAGGATCAAATAATTCGTTACGATTATCGGCAGAAGAAACACGTCGCATAGTGCAAAGGGAAGCGCCGCCACTTTTTTGCGTGTCGAGACTTGCAATTTATGTTGTAGGACACTGACGTATCCATCTCACAGCCTCGCCTCATTTGCTTCTGTGTGCTGTCTGTAGGCAGCCGACACGTATACTGGCTGTACTCACGTCTGTGCCGACGGCGGTGAACACCATGGCGTGCGTCATGCACGAGTCTCCGTACAGCATGCGGTCCGCCTTCTCCAGACCGATCTGGATCTCAGTGTTGAACACCAGCCGGTAGTCGTGGCTGCACATACATTCACATATGTTTGTAGACTAGCAGCAATTACTGTGGATGCGCCTACATTAGTACATTAGCAAGAGGTGGCAGTCACATTGGGCCATAATAACGTATCGAAGTGACAATACTGTCGAATTTCATGCCTTTTGCAAGTCTGTAGTGACCCAATAGAGGGGAGGAATTACGGCGATGTGTCTGCATAACAGTTATGTTGATGTCTATGGACGTCGGTATACATCAAAAGACTCCGACTGATTGTTTGCAAAAGTATAAGCGGTTTTACCATAAAAAATATTTTCACTTGTGCTATGAAAAACCACAGAAAAATGTGTTCATGTTGAATTTTCAATTGGTTTTCCAACAATCAACATCATAACAGATGTTAAGCTAAAAACCTTATAGCGGGTAGCCGTGTCTGTACGCACAGTGCCACTCCGTAGTAGTGTCTGTACGCACAGTGTCAGCTCGTAGTTGTGCATGTGCGCAGAGTGTCAGCTCGTAGTTGTGCCTGTGCGCACAGTGTCAGTTCGT
>JAFELO010000471.1:299555-320534 GCA_017140195.1 Eumaeus atala
TAGTTGTGCCTGTGCGCACAGTGTCAGCTCGTAGTTGTGCCTGTGCGCACAGTGTTAGCGTTATTGTGTACTCACGCGTCCAAGTCCTCTAGACCGTACTTCCTTTCGAACCGCTTGGACACCTCGCAGCCGAACCATACCGCCTCGCCGCCCGCTATACTGTCCTTCACGGCCCTGCAAGTACATGATAGCTGTTAGTGTCATACTCACAACATCAACACACTTCACGCCAGTTCCCCAATTGCGGTATAAGAAGAGATAACAGAGTGCCACTGGCCACAGTCCTTTCTGACCCCTTCAACATAATGGTATGCCTGCTCGCGTTGGCAAAAGGCTCACTTTGTAAGAAATGCGGTGTACAGCTTCTATTGTTGCAGCCAAATCGGCCGACTACCAAAGAGGTACCTCTCGCTACCATGATACTGCCGCAAAGTGACAGCTATGCTGGCGTGTTTTATGCAATTTATGAGTTTTCGATGGCCCATTGTAGAGCAGGAGAGATACACGTATGCTGAGAAGTTGTGCGTCTATGTTCGTTCGTAGTCTCTGACTGTTTGTCCCCTTGTTATAAAAAAATCTAGTGTTAGACGGTCCTGACTACGCTCCGAAAGAAAGAGACGGGGAGAGCCGCATAAAAAGGATGAAAAAGGTCTATCATTTACAGTAAGAGGTAGTTACGACCGGGGACCGGGACGATCGAAATGTATTGGTCATGCTTTCGCGTTTCATACAGTTCGTGATTTTCCGGCGGCCCGTCTTTGGACGAGAGGGAAGGAGGTTGTCCTCCTGCCCTCTTAGCAGGAGGACAACCTCCTATATATTACCATCATAACAATTCTATTCGCTACTCTGACTCTTGTCCGATCAAACTCTAGGTCATAACTGTGATATGCGCTAAGTAATGACTTTCTACTACTTTAGTAATATGCCATGCTACATTGCAGCCTAATTGGGCGGACACGACTGGGCAAGTACCACTCTGGCGGCCCCCCTGTAAAATGAGCTATGCTGTCGCGATACGCGTGCCTGACTATTCGGTGGCTCATTGAATTGTTACCAGGAGTTTTGTAGTAGAAGACTATAAAAACCCTACTTAGTTACGGTCCAGTCTTCTGATGGTTTCTGAAGTTTCATCTCAGACATATAAGAGTGTAGGTCCTTACTTGATGAGCGTGTCGACGGGCTGGTTGTTGTAGGTGGTGGGCCGGCCCCCCACCACGTTGCCGAGGCACTGCAGCGTGTACAGCCGCCCGTACGGGCTCGAGGCGCGGGGGTCGTGCACCAGGCACACCTGAACACCACCACCATCGTAAGTTGCCAACTTTATTAAAGCATACACTGCTCATGAAAGGATTTAAGGCTCACGATATGAAAATGTAATAAAATCGTGTGAAACATTTCACGCTTAGTGTAACGCTCTACCGCGCTTACCGCAAATGGCATCATCATCAGCCGGGCGACGTCTATTGGACATAGGCCGCCCTCGTAGAGCGTTACACGGTCGCGAGCCTCCAGCATCCGGTGGCTCCCCGGCTCCTTCCCCGAGGAGGCCCACACTCCGTCTCCTGGAAACCTCACAAACCCTATATCAGCGATATGCACAAAACATGAACACCACACCCGGCGCCCCCAGTACCTTGTCGTCCACATTGTAGAGCGGCCGCACGTGTTGGTTGTAGAAGTCGAGCGGAGTCAGGGGCCCGAGGCTGTTGTATGCCTTCTCCTTGTTGTAAAACTCGAACGTGAAGTGTTCGGGCGGGATACCTATGAAGCATGCTCAAGGTTATTTATTTGTTCTTGTTTCGTGCGGTTTATAGCCAGTGGCCCATTGGTAGGATGGAGTGGAGGAGAGCAATGTATCTCCATGTGATGTTAATAAGCGTCGGTAGTCCACAAATGGTTCTATATAATTAATAAAAAATAGTGACACAACTGACAGGTGTTGCCAGTTGTGTCGACGACTTAGATCCCACCATGAGTCAAGCCTTGTCGTGGCGGTGGGGATCAGTAGCCTGGGGTGAAACCGGTATATATATATATATATATATATATATATAGCCAGTATAGTGTTTTCCACCTTCCTTCTAGACATGTCTGAAGATTCACCACTCTAACTAGTTTATCTTAATGAATACGACAAGACAAACATTGCTGCAAGATTGGAAGTTGTGAATTGTGACTGAACGACCTCCTACAGAACAGGGTACTCACCCAGGCACGTGGCTACTATGTTATATATGACGGCCATCTGCTGGCTGATGGCGCTTTGGATCTCCTCGTCGGAGGCCTTTCGCTCCACGAGGTCTCGCAGAGCCTTGGCGTATTCACGCAACTGGAACATACATTTGTGTCATAATAATCCGTAAAAGGTCCGTTGCAAATAATAATAGCTTTATTTGTCAAAACATAGCTACAAAATAAGAAACGGCAAACAAATAAAATAAACTAACAACAAAAAGACCGGACAAGTTGGTGCGACTTGCACACCAGGGTTCAGTACTATTTCTAAGTATTTGTTGTTAAGCGGCAACAGAATCATATAATGTGTGAACAGTTCATCAGTCTGGTTCATGAGATACAGCTCGGCGAGATACAGGCTTACTGCAGGGTCCTAGTAATAGCGGAAACAGATCTTTTACCTTTGGGATCTCTCGCCTACACAACGTCGCGTTTAGTGTAATGGTCACAAGTGTTGCCCTACGTATGACTTCGGAGCACGGGCAATCCGCTCAGCTGTGGATCGCGAATGAGAATGCGTTTGCCGCAACATGCGCGCTGTGCGGGCTCGACTCGAAGCGAGCGTACGGTGCAAACCGCGTCGCTGTGGAACGATATATACGCCTCACGTGTTCCCCCGTAGGCCGCACGGCCGGCCCGTACGGGACTCCCGGACAGCTATGAAGTCGCCTTTAACAAATTAGACACTGAAATATTCCGCTGGGTGGTAACCACCGCATGAAAATCCGTTCAGACGCAAACTGAGGAAATCTATCACGTACAGACAGACAACTTTTGCCACTTTGTAGTGTATGTAATATGAATAGATGTACTTCGTGGTTAACATGAAGTGATGATTACATCACTTTATTAAAATACCTTGGTTTTAAGGAGAGCATTCATGTGCAGACTCTTGCGCGAGCTGAAGGACTCGGGGAAGCATCTCTTGGGTACGAGGCCGTACTTGTTCACCAGGTTCACGATCATGTCCCACTGACCGCCATCGTTTATGGGATCCTGAGAAATGGAAGAAAAATTCGTGTGAAATGAAAAATTCCACAAGTGACAAAGAAATGGTAAATACTATTAATATCCTAAGTGCTAAAAGGTGACGTTTCGTTTATGGCCTGCGTGGAGTACGCATCTCTAAAATATCCACTAAACAGCGACTACCACAAAAAAGAATCTATATGCTGTAGTATTTCTTACCACCTATTTGGTTGTCAGTATTTCTTACCACCTATTTGGTTGTCTATATGCTGTAGTATTTCTTACCGCCTATTTGGCGCTCCGCTACCAGCGGTAAGACCGCCGTTTCTGTGCGTATCACTATCATTAAGTCTGATTTGTTATTTTTGTTTTTGGTACTATATACTGACACATTTTCATTTGTTGAATTGCACAAAAGTACTCGGCACCAGTTTTGTAGCAATGTTGTTATGAACTTAAAGCAGCTTTATAATATTAATAATTTCGTGTATGTACAATAAAACGTGCATTTCAGCGGAATTGGGCCGGCACGGCCGGGGACGTGCCGCTCTCATTATACCGCCGTAGTAACATCTTCGGTGTCGCGTCTCGTGCGGTTTGAGAAGCCGGTGGCTCATTGGAGGTGAGGAGGAATGGAGGGCAACGCATAGTGTTCATAGGCATCGGTAGCCGTGAGAAAGCACCGATTTTTCGTTGGTCACGTATACTATAAAAAAAATGGAGACAAAATAATTTTGGGATCCTGCGAGTTCCCCACCTAATGGGAGCTCGTTTTCAAATTTACTGTGCTTATGTAAAATAGTTTGATAATGTGATTATTTAGCCAATTTGCCTTTATTATGAACCTTATGATAGATGATTTATCCTTATGATCGGAAGTCAGTAACTGTCCGAACGAGATAGCGTACGTTAGGATAAGGTTTCTTGTAGAGCATTTGCAAGATATGTTCAGTTTTTGAAAACAGCATACACACTTCTCTCTCTCAAAACCGGAATTGCAGGCCTGTGTTAGTTAGTACAAGCACATCAGAATTTTTCCCTCAGTAAAAAAAAATTCTAGGACATTACATGCAATAGGAAGTTGACTAGACGCCCATCCAGGCTCTCCCCCTGTTTGGCTGTAGCGACGATGTTGTTCAGCCAGAAATGCGACCTCTCGATTTTATCCCAGAAGAACAGGTACCTGGAATTAGTAAATTACGTACCTTGAGGCACGAACAAGAGCACGTCAACAGATATTGTTCTATTAAATGTGCCTTTCTTGCTGCGCTGCTTAGTTATCGAACCAATATATCCTCGGAAGTATTTCGCGATTACTGGCATACAGTATTTAATATGGATCTGATTTGAAATTATTTCCTTTGCATAGGAATTGCGGGCCTGAAGGTTTGAGTAAGAAACCTGACAGATTTTAGAATCCAGTTTATTGTTTTGATATGCTGAGATTCTACACGACTACTTGTACACACAATGTAACATTATTACTTGTCACAAAATAAAATTATTTCAGTAATAAACTGAGTTTTAATAGGAACAATTTTATACTTAGGCGTCAAAACGCTTGTAATTTCATGCAGACCTTTTGGACACCACGTTAGTGTAAGATTCGAGCCAATTGCCCATACAAATACAAAAAGAAACCCAGCGATTAACATTTATTTTACTGAAAACTAATAATTCTATTTCCAGTAAAATATTTTTTTTGTTAACAATAAAAAAATAATTTCAATTTTTATATCTAAACCGGTTGATGCTTTGAATTTTTTTTTATAGCGTTAGGGGGCAAACGAGCTATCGGAGCATTTTGATGACTACCGCCGCCCACGGACAGTCGTATGATTGTTACGCAGATGCGTTGCCTTCTATCGCCATCCCCCTCCCCCCCCGCTTCATTTGGTCACCGGCTACTCATAAACCTTACGAAACGCGACAGCGACGCTGTCACTTTACGCCGGTATCAAGTGAGTTCATTCAAAATTCCGTTTTAAGTTGCATATAAAAATTTTTGAATCTTCTATACTGTCGCTGTGCCTATTGTGCAGAAATTTCTTCATCATAGGCCAAAGGACAACCACTGGAAATGGGCTACTCCGAAAATTGCAAAGGCCAGGTTTTAGCAGTACATTAGTTAAGTGAATTGTGCATGCCACACTGTACATATAATTGCTTTGGAAATTGACCTGCTCGGTACCTGTTGGCTACACTTAGTCACAGCACCTGATCATACACATTAAAAACAATTGTTAACACATCATATACACAACAGTCACATGTGGTTCATCGACAAGATAGTTGTGTGGACTTCATTATTAAACAACTTCACATGTCTTAGTACATTTACAATACACTACACACTTATCTCTACCAATTTTGTTTGCACTTCTCTTTGTGTTTTCTTTGTAAAAGAACAAACAAGTAGCAAGTCTATTATAAGAATGTTGAGTAGCATAATCTGTACTTTGTAATCAGAACATGAGAAGTAATAATCATCATGAATCTAGGAGATTTTGGTAATAAATATTAATGCGAGCAATATAATTGTTCTTTTTTTATAGGACCCTATATGTGCTAACATGTATATGGATCACCAGAAGCATACCTTTCACAATATAGACATCAACAAAAATACATCTTTTTTTATTACAACCAAGCAATCAAAGCAATTTACAGATGTACAGGTGAGTACACATGCCCAATAACAGCTGCATGGTTATGCAGACCCGTTCAACTCCTTCACCCCAGATAAAATATAACAACAAAGCTATCAATTTAAAATAGCATCACATGGAAGAGCGATACCTCCCGGGTTGTGCCATTTATAAATGTACCTGCGGATGCATGCAACTTTTAATAATGTCTGCAGTTTATGTTTAATGATAATTAAGGTTGATTTTAGTCTCACGCCGACGGCACGCGCACCGTCAGCGCTGATGGCCGAGATATATTAACTTTTAGGAAGCGTTTTTTGGTGAAGCGTAGCGCACGTGCGCGCTGATAACCAAGATACGCTTCCTAAAAGTTACTACACAGAATATCAAACAGTTGTTTTAATATTATAGGAGGTGTTGTTTGTGCAAAATTGAATTAATGAAACAAATCAAAACTACAACTAGACAGACTAGCCCCACATAAGGACTTTGAAATAACACACATACCACATATTTGGACATAACCTACTATGTGGCTAAACACATTTTTTTTTCCAAACATAAGAAATTATATTCATTTGTTGTATAGTTCGTAATGTATGATCTAAATTAGAGGGTTGTAATTTATTAATACGTTGTTGCATAATGTTAAATATTTATTGATGTTGTACATAGCTTTTCATAGTTGCTGAAAGTGATGTCTAGTCTTTGCAAGAGGTGTGTTTCTTTAAAGTGATTTATGAATGTAGTGGAGGCAGTACATGCCTATAAGAAACAGGACATGTGGCGTTCCATTTCCTCTAAATACAACAACCTGATTTGGAAACTGGCAAGAAGGTGTGTTTTGTTGTGGATGTAATCAGTATGAAGTGTTAAGCATGTGTTAAAGTACTCACGTCTGAGAAAATTCAAATTCTTCAATGGCGTATTTCTTCATAAATGGTAACCTCATAACATTTAAAGCAGCAAACAGCCAACATCTCCCGGAGTTCTCTTGGTTTGTCACCGGCTTTCCTTCAGATTCAATCTGTAGCCATAATTAAATTACAACAAATATGTTCTACATAGCTGTATAATTTGTTAAACCTTATAAACAACAAATGAGAAATAAATCACACATCTTATAAATTTAGAAAACAAAAATGTTTGGTTACATTACATCACACAATGTTTCAATGACCAATGGAGAAGAAAAAAATAAAGAAAAAGACAAATATAATAGGAATTGGAGAGAATGGTACTCCTGCAGTTACAGGATCAATAATCAAATGGTGGGATATCACAACAAGTGATGAAACAGTTTATCATTGGAAATACAATTTGTTGTTAGTAAATCAGAAGGTTGGGACTAAAATACCATTTACAAGCAATATTTCTACCTTGATATTATAAACATGTAGCATTTTATCATTCTTTCGTTTACTAATCGCCACTTCAAATGGGTCAAATCTTGTGCAGACATTTTGTGCAAGCTCATTCTTGGGGTTTGCATAGAAGTCATCTTTAAATTTCTTCAGTGTTTCATTTGTTAACGGTTCTGAAAATAAAGGAATTATTAATTACTTCAATATTTTTGATTGTAGCAGAGCAGCAACTATGAGATAGCTCTTTAAAAGTAAAATATCTATGCTATAACAGGTCAGAAATGCATCACCCAGTGTGTTATAATAACTGATGAAACAGCACTAGACACTTCTATTAGTACAGAGCAGTCAAAAAAAGGTTGGAAATGATCAGTAGTGCTGTGAATTTGACATCAAACAATCACACTTAGGATATATTTTTTAACTTCATATTAAGTTCTATATCATTAAAATTGTTGAAAAATCTCCTCTGATAATGTCAGACAGTTATATTATTACAAATATATTGCATGCTAACACTCAGAAGAATTGATGGCAGATGGGCCAGTAAGGTTCTGGAAAACTAAGTGTTGGTCGACAGTTCACCAGGTGGGAAGACGATCTCCGTGCGGTAGCCGGTCAGGGATGGATGCGAGTAGCAGGAGATCTGTCACCTTGGCGTTCATTGAGAGAGGCCAATGTTCAGCAGTGGACCGATAAGGGTTGATGATGATAAAGATGACTCATTACTACTGAAGTTTCATCAGGTTTCCTGCATCGAAAATACAAAAAGAACAAATCTTCAATCGAAGGCATATTTTTAACATGCCCTCGATTGAAGATTGTTATTTTTGTGTTAACTATTTCTCACTTACAAATTTTTCGTTTTTTATTTGATACCAGAAATTAGCTAGGTAAGTAGTTAACCTAATTAATATAAAAGAACAAATATTTACCCAATATTAAATAATATAGTGAGTGCACACATGCATGTCCTATTAACACCATTAAAATAAAATTATACTCACGAGATGCCATTGTAGATAATTTTTTCAACAACGATCTATTTTTTAAACAAACAGATATTAAATAATTGTTTATCATTTAACACAATAACAAAATAAACAATAAATTATATTAAGCGGGGAAACACCCCCAAGTATAAAGTTACGAGCGTGTCAGAAACTGAACAAAGTCATACCACAAGACAACGGAAAAACGTCAAAATAAGCTGTTCACGATGTGCCGATGACTATGCATGAGGTCTCATAATGACGTCTCACCTCACATCTGACTAGTGATGGGACTCAACTCTCAAATCTGGTGCAACAGGTATCTGACAAAAATTTGAATTACTTCTATCTAGGTATTGGAAAATATAATGCATGTCCAAATGTTTAAAAAAGTAATTTATTAGTTATTTAGAGTACCAATACTGTTGTTGTGATTCTTACTAAATTAACTAGTACGATATTTTTTTGTAGTAGTATTTATGAGTACAGAAACTGTCTATTTCATCTGTGTTCTTCTAATCCTACCGATTCTAATTAAAGGCTAAAATATTTGTAAAATACTTCAAAATAAGTTTTTCAATAAAAGAAGTTTTCTTCGAAAAGTTTCTTAAACAAGTTTTATTGTATTAAAAATTGTATTGTACGTCTTTTCATTTTATCTATTTTGTACACATTTTTTAGATTGCAGCAAGAACTATAATTGTTCAGGTTAGTGGTAGGATTATTGGTCTAAAAAAATGTATATTCGTTAAGTCCAACAATTAATAATATTAAGAATACGTGAATTGAAACGCGCTTACAAAAATGGCGCGTAATTTGAGGCATAAAAAGAAATTATGGCTAAATATATTGATTTTTTAAAAATTATTCATTGAGTTTATTCTAAACTATTAACACTTTGTAAAGATAATTTCATGTCGAAACTCAAATGTTCCAAGTGTAATCAAATTACTACGTATAGAAAGGAAAACGTAATATTGAGTAAAATCAATACTTGTGCGACGGGGTAACACCGTTCACAAGGCCATAGGTTCACTTTCGTGACACTCTTCATTTTAGTTGTAGTGAACATATCTTAGTAAATAACATAAACATTAAATGTTGAAGTAGGTAGAGACATTTTGAATACCTATCGAAATGTCTTTGAAGGCTTACGAGGAAGCGTGTAGTAGGGCAGAATTGTTTGGACAAGCGAAACCGATAAGAGAAGAGTTTTTAGAAAAAAATAAACATCTAGATGTGGCCGAGTTTGAGGATGTCGACATTAAAACAGCCGAGGTACTTTGTATCATGTATTAGCACGACTATTTCATTAGAAAAAATACTTATCATTAATGTTACATTACATATTCAAAAAGTAATGCTTTTGTAGTGCTTGTGCCTCTGGTGGCCGAATGCCAGCGCCGTAACTTGCCATAAACACCGCATCAATAACTTACTTTGAATGGGGTTTAAGTCTTCAGATATATACAAATATTATTCATTTCGCTTTCGTGTTGCTTCTAGACTAATCTAATGAGGTCGTAGGGGATTCTAAGTTAATATGACACTTCTGACCTAATAGTCTTTATACATCATTTAGTCGACAGCCAAATATTTGGGTCATCGGGTAAGTCCTATATATATATATATATATATATAAACAACACATCTTCACGCCAGTAAGAAAGAGTTACGGATCGCCACATATTCTTCACATGAAGAGAAAGGAAGCGCGAGACCCGTAGCAATTGTGTCTTTTGGTACGTGGTCACTCTGGCACCAAGGAAGGCACTTAACAGGACGTCATCACTTTGTAATTGCAAATCTTATATTTTCCAGAATACGGCAATGCTCCATGAGGATTTACAGGACCTGAGCGGTGGACTGACCGAGTTGAACACCATCCTGAATTCGACGCAGACCAAACTGAACCGACTCAAAGTAAGTTCTTCTTTAGTTTATGGCGCAAGTATTTGGAGCCTTTTGATTTACCACCGATGATCAATAAACATCCGCATAGAGGTTATGTAGATGGAGGGAGGGTATACTTCCGCCTTCCTGAAAATCTTTACCTAAACTTAGACAAAACCAGGGACGGACGATAGAAGTGAAAACTTAAAACTGTCGAATAATAGTACTATACGTTGAAGTAGCAGCTACGCGGCGCTACGTTTGCTGCTAACGCCGCAGAATAAGTTGTCACTTCAATAATGAATGTGTTCGTATATTTCAGAATGTTTGCGGCAGTGTAACAAATTTCTTTCGCATAAAGCTTGCTGAAAAAGACAATTTATCGTATTCGAGCGATCAAAGCTATATAGGACAGACTAACTTCGACAGAGACGCTCCAACCGATTTAGGCTCCGTAAACAGAGGGCTTGGACCAAACGACGACGAGATGACAGCGCGGGTAAAACAACAAAATGGCGGCGATATAAACTCTGCCTTGGCGGACTTGCAGACAATGGAGACGGTGGAAAAAACATCACTGCTGAGTAAAGTGCCGAAGCATGAGCACAACAAACAACTGACGTCACAGATAGGTAAACTAGATAATATGATATTGCAGGCGGAGCGAGCCGAGGCGGCCATGGCAAGTCAAAATAAACAAATGAGGTCGTTTCTGAGATAAAGATGAGCAATGCAAGTGTGGCAAAACTCTAGCTAATGTTCAATAGTCTGTTGTTCTTATGATTATAATTACTCTATGTAATGTGCATAATATACTCATATAATCAGGTCGTGTATGAGGTTGTAGTTATGTTAGAGATTAGGATCACCGATTCGTTGCTTGAAATATTAAATAATGGCGCGGGGCCACTGGTGCAGAAACTAAATGTTTTGATTTTCAGGAGAATTGGTACGATCGGGGAGGTATCTCTCGCTCACATGACACTGCCGAAAAGTGCCGGCTATATTGCCTCGTTTCCTGCGGTTTGTTTGTTGCCGGTGGCCCCTTGAAGGGGAGGAGTAAAGGAGGACAACTCATCTGCATGACAATATTGACCATGAGCGTTGGTGATCGTCAGAAGGTTTATTGGTTGCCCCAACACAAAAAAAAATTCGTTGCTGCTTACAGGACACTTTCAACTCACTAGTTATCACCCATATCTCTATCCTCCTAATCTCTACACATCCTCCATAGGATAAATATATCTAAATGGTTTACGTTTATTTTGATCGAAGTAAACTTTTTAAGCTGCATGAAATATTAAAGTTACCGCGCGGCGTCCATAGAGATAATATAAATAAAGTAGGAAAGCCATAGGCAGGCATAGAATTGCGAGTGTCCGTATTAGTTAACAGAGAAGGATGATGTCTTTCTCTATTAACTAGTATGGACATTACTGTCTTTTATGTATTTAGTCTCGCACGACTAAATAAATAAAAGATAGTATATAGTTAATTGCGCAAAAAAAAAAAAAAGTAATGTTAAATAGATATAGATAGTAAACCACAACTCTTTGGGCGTATACTGATTTATATGGTCTTCTCCTCTCTATCTATATTATACTTACGGTGGCACCTCATCTCAGACCTCAAAAAGTAACATTTATGACAGCTAAATTTGATGTGCTGCATTGTTCGTTTTTCAGGATTTCGATGGTAAATTGTTTTTATTTATATAGCTACTGAAATGTAGACTTTAAGTAGTGCAAAGTAGGATTCGATCAACTTTCAATTTAATTCTATATTTTAGTATATAAATTCGTCTGGGTGTATGTTTGTTCTGTGATTTTAATTGTGCCATGGGCAATAAACTAATATATTCCAGGAATAAGGTTCAGTGTTGCATCAGCAAATAGCATTTGCAAATACTTATTATTGTAACTCTGATCGTCTGATTTGTTAGTAGTGTTTATAATCTACAAAGTAGATACTTATATTGTAATAATTACAGGTAACACCAGTGACTTATATTTATATTAAATTAAGCTATTTTTTTTTTAGTTTTAAGAATATTACACGAATGTATGAATACACCTAATAGTGTATATTATGTGTAGCTTATACAATAGATCGATGCCGTCGAATGCGTTAAAAAGAGAAAGTTAAAGATAGAGAGGGAGATAGAATATATTTGCATGTGTAAACACTGAAGTGCTACTACTTTTTTTGGCGTTGGCAAATATTACACTGAAGTGCTTGTACGCTTTTGAGGTTTGCAATATATTTTTAGACGTGGCAACGGTGTTGAGGTTGTGAAAGTTGTTGTGATGAATTATTTGTTATCGTAGGACTTAGATTAGATACTTATATTTTAGTATCCTTGTATGGCGCGGCCAGGGCTAGGTGTGCTAAAATAATTTAAGAAGTTACGGCTATATTATATTAAGTCAAATCATTACAGCATTAAGTAATCAAGTAAATTTGCCTGAACTATTCGATAGACCTGTAGCTGACACATATTATTGCCTCACACAAGTTCCTCCTCTTCGAGTCGGACGAACTCCTGTGTCCTGCGAACGCCTGCATACAAAAGAAGTATCGTTTTTTGTTCTAATCATTGAACTGCTAATCAAATTTGTTAGGCATTATGAGATGAAATAACTGAGAAGTATGAATCGTTAATACAAAGTACTTGTTTTTAGCATGACAATCTTGCCTTGCGGAGAGATGTAGGATCGCGATGTATTTTCTACCTTTTTTTAATTCCGCGTGCCAAGAAATTGTGTTGACTAAACTCAATAAACTTAGTTAATATTATAATGATATATTTTTATTAATTTACGTGTTAAATACGGAACCCGGAGACATTTTTATATTATTACTTACGAAAATTACCCAATTGTCACCTTTATAAATCATTTAAAAGAATTCAACCGAGGTCCCTGCAGATCCGGATTGGTGAGTGGAGACTATGGACCATGATTGTAAGGTGGCCAACGGTCAGGAAAAAAATCAACAGCTGCTAGAATATATATGACTGAGATGCAGGTTAGAGGAAGGATATTTACGTAAAACATGCCTTAGAATATATTGGAATGTGATGTTCGATGTGGTGCTTCATGTAAACGCAAAAGTTATTTTTATTATGACCTGCCATATGCTTAGAAATGCAATATGTATGACATGGATATAGGAAATATATAACTGTTTATCTCTACATAAACTTTATGTAATGTTCTTTCAATAAACTTTTTTTATTCTCGCGTGTTTTACTGAAAGTGGAAACCTGTAGAATTTTTTGGCAGCTAACGTGTAATCGGAGTTTTTTATTACTACCGCAGCCCATAGACATAGGCCGTCTCCTCCATTCTAACGGGCCACGGGACAAACATGGCTGTCACCCGTAGGCCTCTACACGTACAAGAGATGTTACACATGTGCCTACTGAAAACTTACCCTTTTGTAAATTGATTACCACAAAACACTGTGGCAGGTACTAATCGACGCCCTTTGGACATCCACAGATCTGTAGCGTTTCCTGCCTTGTGTTGTGTGGTCAGCGTAAGGATGTCATCGTAGTAAGATCCGCGCTGTATGAATTAAAACTTATACAATATCGCGCAGTTGCGACGGACTCTGAAAAATACTGTAACAGACATATAGCCGCGCGAATGTTGCGCATTTAGTATAACTAACCAACGAGAAGTAGGAGGCCTTCCTTTTGCTCATATGATAAGCCGCAAATTGATTGCTATGTTTTGTTATTTTCCGGTGGTTCATTGGAATGGAGAAGGGAAGGACGGCCTGCGTAACATTTATGCCTGTGTCGCGTTTAT
Source organism: Eumaeus atala (assembly GCA_017140195.1). NCBI lineage: Eukaryota > Metazoa > Arthropoda > Insecta > Lepidoptera > Lycaenidae > Eumaeus > Eumaeus atala. The sequence goes on from JAFELO010000471.1 coordinate 313,475, forward strand.
GAATTTCCCATGACCCCTTGGATGGAAGGTAGGAAGAAAGATATCACGCGAGTATAATAATTATTTCTATAAGATTCGGCTGTCATCGAATGGAACCGATGGCAACTTTGGCACCTTATAACACCCATATACTAGAGTCTAAGCAAAAAGCTCTTATTTTATTTTATCTATATTTCTTCGGAAAATTTACAGCAAGCGCTTAGAATTTGAAATCTAGATAGATGAAAATTTACAATATTTCAGTTTCATATACTTCCTTATATATTTCAGTCAATACATGAAAGATTTTTATTATTATTTATCTTTTATTGAAGAAGTAAAGTATCTGTCGCTCAACAGGCGCCTTTGACATTTAGTAATTGTATTACACAATCAATTGTCGATATCGCTCTCTGAACTCGAAGCCACCCTGTTGAAGTGCTTTACAGGTAATATAATGACAAATGCATTGTTCCACAACTCCTAGACATTCACTAATTAAATTTTTGCCCTCATTTACACCTATCGCAAATCTTTTTTATAGACAAACGAGCAGCGATAGCCTTTTCTCGACTACCTATGCCAATGAAAATCTAAATAATTACTATGCCGATGCGTCGTCCTCCTTTTCACCTCCCCCAATGGGCCAACCGACACAAATCGCTCGAAACGCAACACCGAAGATGTCACATTATAGATCACGTGATCGGGAAATCTCTGTCGTTGTCCGTCTCCTTCCTTCGTGGTAGCTCAACCCGTTTCTAGATTAGGTGATATCGGGCTCGGCTACCTCATCTAGGGGATTTGTCAAGGACGCAAGTTTTTACACAAAGCAACTGCCATCTGATTTCTGTAACCCTGTAAAGATACTAAGGGCAATCCAAGATTAGGTCGAATTCGAATACACACATCCGGGTTTCTTTCACCGTAAGGTCTCGTTTGCATTAGAGTTTCTTTTATCACGCGTTAAATATTCGTTGAACCACGATGTATAAGTATTATAATTAGTACCTCTTTGGTACAGATACGGTTCAAACTTGAACTACAGGAATGTAAGACAGTGCGTCGGACTTCCATTCCGACTAACACTAGGCCACTGAGGCTATCCTGCCCTATCTCAAACCTTGCGACAAATATATTTAAACGGATGCAACATTATCCACAAGGCACATAATGTTTGTTTTTCGACTTTCAATGTTAAGCAAATAACGAAATGAGCATCTTCGTTTATTATTACGGATATTCGTGCTAAGGTTACATGCATACAGGTTAAATGATTAATGCGAGTGTCTAACTCATTTGTTTGTGGACATTTCACATAACACCTTGCGAAATTGATGCTGTTTATGAGTAAAGGACGAATATGTAGGGCTTGTAAGTACCGATTTAGTTTCCAATATAAAATATACTCTTTATGGATGAAGCGATCACTATTTTGAAATAAACCTAAAGATTGAAAATGGCGAAAGACTTAATAACTCGTCAAAAAAAATATAAATATGTACCTAACAATGTAACACGTATCAATTTGCACCCTTTTATCAAACTCGTTAAACAAACAACCAAATGAATCGAGACAAATTATTTTTTCACTCTGTTCACGTATAAAAAGTTAATTCCAAACCATCTTCCTGATCTTTAACATAATCGATTGTAAATCGACATTGATCTTATCAAGGGCGGCAAAAACAGAAGCGTATCCAACCGCAACATTACCAATTATATAAGAATCCGCTTATTCTACCATAACAATCAACAACGTACCGTCAAGCAGTCGAAATGTTACACACATTAATTATTATCAGCATAATAACCGCCATAGCCGCTGATCCATTTCACAAATATCCCTACGTGTTCCTGTTGGATGTCGGTAATGAAGAAATTGAAGGCACAAACACAGAACAGATAAGAGTAACTATACCCGGCGGATCATTAGCTCTTAAATATCCTGCAACGGATGCAGGAGATGTTATATCGCACGTACGAGTAAGTGGCGTTGATTTTGGCACAGAACTAAAGGCCGATATAGCGGAAGGTGGTCCTGGTTACAAATACGTGGTTCTAGTATTTATGGGCAATCCAGGGGTGCCATACGATGCCGTCATCACTGTAGAAACTATTGAGGACAATTCGGATCAAAATGTTTATACAAATGATAGTATAGATGAAGCGAACCACAGCTCCGAAGATACAAGTGGTTACACGAAAAGTGAAGCTGCAAACGAAATAGGACCATCTAGCTCAAACATTTACAACTACGCCAACAGTGATGATAAAAGTAATTACGAAGTCAACGAAGACGATAATGACGCATTACAAGAAAATGAAAAAGATGCTGAAAATTATGAAACCGTAAAAGACGGCGATGAATACGCCGATGATTCCGAAAAAAATAAGATTACCGATGGCAAAAAGTATGAAAAATATGAGTCTTTCAGACCAGTAATGTACGGAGGAGCCAGGATATATCCCCAGGCGTCTCTCTATGTAGAGCCCAATAATTTTAAGCCTCTCTACGATCCAGAAAATCACGTCGATAATGGAGTCAGTGGTAACAAATATCTAGACTCAAATAACAATGTTAATTTAGATTACAGCATATCTGCAGATTATTAAATATTATTTCACTAGGTTAGTTAGTTAAAGTTATTGTTGAAGATTGATTTTATGTTAACAAGTCATGTAACACCTTTTTCGTAATGTGTTAAATATATAAAAATTACGTTACTAAAAGTTTAATAGTTTTTATTACTAAAAGCCACACCTATTATATCGCCGTATTAACTGTTTAATTATATAGAGTGATTACATGTCATTTTATAGTTTTATTTATGCTATGACAGCATATATGTATACCATGCGTTCTGAGAGCCTGTGTGGCACACCTTGATCATACAGTTCTTAAGCTTATATATCTAAAAGAAGTATTGGTAATACTTGCGGACTAGACGTAAGTAAACAGAAATAATTTTGTCCATTTTTGTCTCTGTTGTTGAAGCTATAAGGCATCGGCAGTACAGTAATTCGCAATCCATATCTCTACTAATATTATAATGATACAACTGGAGCGATTTGAAAAATTCTATTACCATTAGAATTCTAAATTATTTGTGATGAATATACGCTATATATTTTCTAAAACATTGTGATCATTATGGAACGTCGATGATGTAACCAAAGTTTGAAAAAATATCGAAGTAAATCCTGCAGCTTCACACGGATATTTGAGGAAATATGTCTAAAATTAATTGATTTACAAAAATATAACAATTATACATTCATGGTAATGATGATTCAATGTTAGGGTAGCGACAACAAATTAAATGTATATCAGGACAACCTCTGTCGGGACAGCCTGATGTTATCAGGAATTTATAATGTTTATATTTTATAAAATCCTGGTAACATCAAACTGTCTAACGTCACAATAATAATCATTATAATTTATTATTTTAATGAAATAAAACGATACATACTTTATTGCTCGCACACATGCACTAACTTGTGTAACACACGGATTTTTAAATAAAAACTTACTTTCTCGTAATATTTTAAAACTTTTAGTGTGGTGTTTTGTAGTCAGTTCAAAAATAAACAAAATTTTACCTTTATAACACCTTTAAAGTATATTGTACATCAAACGTTTACTAGGAACCGAAATGCCTCCATTATAGATTTTTTAGTATAGGGTGGAAAAATTATGAATACATACATATTTAAGCATCCATGATCTGGGGGGGCAGTCCCAAAATTCCACCATGGGCGGGTGGTATGAGACACGCGCAGTCCTCGTGGTTAGCCTGACCTGTCGGAAGGTTTGTTTCGTGCTTGTTCGCAAATGCCGGTGTAGTGTGAGCGAGAAATGTATCCGGTCAAAATGCAAAAATTACCACCAAGTACAAGAACACACGCGTATTCATTTAAGTCATCATTGAAATAGGCCAAATGTGTAAGCATAATTTGGTTATTTCATTTTTCAGGGGGCCCTAATTGGTCTTGCTCGAAGTAAGCGTAGGTACACATGACTGTAATTGTAGAGTTGCACGTGTATCGTGTGGGCGTACACGCGCGGGTCCCTAAAGTTCGTCTCAAGGATTCCGACTCTGCGGGTAGTCTTGAAATCATAAATTACGCCATTATCCAATACGATACTTCGACACACATTTCAGAACCGTGCATTTATTTTTAGATATGTTGTTTTATTATACCGCTGTAATGTGTGTGAGATGAAGTACACGTAGGCTACACTGTCGCGATAGAGAACATCATCTACCACGTTTCTTCATAAGGCTGAAATGAGCTTGTTACCTGTAAGTCGCATACCTTTACGCGATCTGCAGATCTCGAGTTACACTTTTTCGCGTTCCTTTGACAAATAATTTATTTTTTAGAGATGACATAATTAAAAAGAGAGATATGAGATGAGAGAATCACTGACATCTGTCAATTATTCTCTCATCTCATATCCCTCTTACTCATAGAAAACAGATAAAACGAAGAAGTAAAAGCCACTGTATATTTATAAAGTTGTTACATCTGAAATAAAATTTACAGTTGGATTTTCAGTCGTTTTATATTATCCAACCTCATTCCCATGAAAGAAATTTCTCGATATTCCGTTGTTTGTAGACCATTTTGACGTGAAACGGTTTATGCGGAGTCGTTAACGGTTGATAGAATTTTAAATTTGCGATTTCGAGGCGAACATGTTCTATATTCAAATGCCAAAAGTCCGTGAAACGGTTGACTCGATGCATTCGAAATATCCAAGCCTGAATACATTTGATGGATGTATGAAGTGCGTTATATTTTAAATGTTTTGTAAATTTAAATTTGGAATCTGGTACATTATTCAGCTGTTACTGTTTATTTTATTTTATATAACGCAATTCTGAAGGCGAGTACTGCCACTAACATCTATTTGTTAGGAATGACTAATAAGTTTATGTAGGTATTGTGTTTTATAGGTAGGGATTTTGATTGAGATTTTTTTAACATTACATTATATTTCAAGTGGAAATTGTATCGAAACTCGTAGAAAGGGTAACAAGAACAAGGAGATTACATACGTATATTCATTTTATCCTATCTTAAATTCGTTTTTGAGGCTTTTTATCGCCCCGTGTAGTTATCAGTTACTCACGCACGAACTCTATTATCTGCCTTTACGTTTGTAAAAATATATTACAAGAATTCAATAAAATTGATTTTTATTGTGCAAAAAAAATCTGAAGTAATACAAACCCGTAGATAATGTTCGCTTCTTTGTGTAAGTAAGTAAGTAAGTTAACAAATAAAAACCTTAAATTCAAACGACAAATGTTCATAACTATTTCAATTTCCTCTCTTGTCCTCTTTTGTATTCATCGCCAAAATATACAGATTGTTATCCAATCCAATTTGTAATAACATAAGGCTGAAAAAATAATAAAAAAACCAATGTCCTTCTTTTTTCTGTAATGGCGCCCCCATTTTCAAAGAATAATTTGAATTTCGAATAGCAAAATTTAAAATAGAAGACCTCTGAGAAATTCTATGGTGTAGCTGATTTATAATTAAAATGGCGTCCTTTATGAATAAAACTGACGTTTTCTTTCCATAACATACGGTATATTTTGTATACTAGTGATTTGTCGCGGCTTTGGTATCCCGCAGTGTAAGTTACCTGAATGCCTAACTTGCGTGAAAAAGAAATAAGAATACAAAATGCAATAATGCAAAATGCTTCACAAAATAACATTAAAGACATACAGATTATGCAATATTCCACGTATTAGGTGAATTACTTCCTTTTCCTAGTATCTACATATTCTCTGATTCATGCCGGTCCTATCTATCTGCCATGCACTGCCTCTTAAACCCACATATATAAATGGGAAATGCAATGATATTGAACTAGTTCTAATGATGTAAAGTGCTCATTGAATATGCCGTGAATGTCAATTTTGACAAACACAAGTCCGAAATATTCCGCGATGTATATTTATTTGGCGCAACACTCGTTGCAACACGGACGCCTTTGTAGGAGCGGAAAAATATTAGGGAATTGTTTAAATGATAGTCAAATACCACCTTTATTACCTCTGTGTAAAGGTAAAAATTGAATACAAGGGTTAAGTGATGTAACATAACAGGATAGTTACTAACGCACTCTGCAGTCAAAGGAAGGAACTTCTCAGTGTTATATTTGACTCGGATCTTTGGTTTTTATCCTACTTTTTTTTTGTTGACGCGGGGAAACGCATTTACGCGCCTTCACTGGCCCTGGGTGGGGTCCAGTGGTGTGTGGGGCTCGCAGCACATTATATAGTGCCGAATACCCACAAAAACCACCGCGAGTGCCACCAGTGCCGTCTTTGATGAGGTGCCCCGGAACAACAAATCATCAGGGCACCTCGACGGCAAGCCAGCCCCAGAAGAGACCGACGCCACCTCAACAGATGGGGTTGTCCCGCACCACAGGACAACCCCACCGACTTTGGGGCAGTGCAATGGGGTGAGGTTCCCATCCTCGCCCCTTGCCCCGTGCGCAAATGCGCCGCCACTTTTTGCTCTTTTGTCCCCTCTTCTTATAAGAGGGGTACAAAGAGCGGCACCTCCTCCTGCTCTTTAGTCCTCTCTTCTTATAGGAGGAGTACTAAGAGCTGCCACCTCCTCGGTTCAATTGGCTTCGCCCAAGGTGTCTCGGTTTTTATCCTACTGCGCCAGTAAATACAAACCTTATCAAGTTCGTGTACCGTTGAAAATTGACTGGCAATACTCAAATGGACAGTGGTGTTACTAGCGCACTCCACAACACTATTTATTAGCGAAGGAACTACTTGGACACATTTCTCCCCATCACGCTAGAAGAAATCGTATGTTATGCCTATTGTGACAGACATTCACTTAATTCCTGGTAAACAAGACAAATTGCCACCCAGCTAAAAAGTATGCTCTTTCACGGGGTTCCCGGTGTTCTTGCATGTGCTCAATATATCAAGATGTCGACAAGAATATTCGAGTAACATCCCCTATTATTTAGCATAAGATAGTTGCATTGGCCACCAAGAGTAGTCACTGGAGTGTTCGAGTCAAATGA
>JAFELO010000472.1:0-11011 GCA_017140195.1 Eumaeus atala
TTCTCTAGGTAGCTGTTTATGATCAGTACCAGTCTATCAGGCAGTTCCAGTTGTTGCTCTTTTCTCCCCTCTTCTTTTATAAGGAGGGTGTAAATAGCGATCCTCCAGCCGCTCCTTAGTCCCCTCATCTCATAAGAGGAGTGCAAAGAACATTCCCCTCGATTACATTGGCTTCGCCCTGAGTTCACCCCAGGCTACTGAGCCCCACCGCCACGCAAGGTTCGAACCATGGTGGGGAGGATAGAGGTCCTTGGTAATCCCGCAGTAGCCGTGTATTTTTTGTACCAGCAATTCTGGCCTAAACATAATGCCTGGCTCTGTACTGAAAAAAAAAACGTTTAAAGCTAACTTAACCTTACTTTATTGCTTACTTTTTATATACCAGGCTGAATAGATAATATCCATGTTATTTTCAAGTTTTTTTTTCTAAACGCCTCAATTTTTTTATCACATAGATTATTATCCTGTAACAACGCTTGAGATACTTTAGCCATTTTCAAAGCTTAAGTAGATTATTTTTTGTTTCTTTGTAGATAGTGACTCTGTATCTATCAGCGTACCCCATTTTAAAACTGGCGTGAAGGTGTCTTGTTGTAGCTAATGGCTGTATTTAAAGTTAGATTCTTATAGCATAAGGGGGGGCAAACTAGCAGTCGGAGCCTTTTGATGGCCAACCCTCATGGATATTTACATAATTGTTGCGCAGACGTTTGCCCCCTTCCCTCCTCATGGATCACCGGCTACTCACTAACTGCACGAATTTCACAGCTGTCTCTTAGCGGCAGTATCCTCTGAGCTGGAGGTAGTTCCCCGGCTGTGCCCGCTCAATTCTGCTGCAATGGTGCAGCATGGCTTCCTCTCACAAGTTGTACGTATATTACTGTTACAATCGGGCACTCGACTCCTCCAGGTAAGCAGCACTAGCACAGATAAATGTGGACTGTGTTGCTTAGGGTTCCGTACAAAAGAAAGTAAACGGGACCGTTTTCTTTCTTTCTTATATCTTTATTCAAAGGCATCATAAAGATTAAGTCATCATCATACATCTACTGAAAAAATAATTACAAACTTGACTCTAAATCCCTTAATATAGCGAATGGATAACAAAATTTGAGAATCTGTCACTATATTCTAATGTAAAGTTAGAACTAACAATATTATGTATGGGAAAGAAAAGTTCGGCTTTGTTACATTTACTGTCCATCATAAATTCCTAAGAGATAGAAAGAAGATATGTCTTCATGTCGGTTGCATGTTGTGCAGTTAGAGTTGGTCATTTTACTCATTGGGAAAAGAAAATTACTCAGTGGAATGTGATTGGAACGAATGCGAATACAGAGCGTTAAATCTCTTTTGCTGATTTCCGTAACCGAGAACCAGGGAGGTTAACTCGCACTACTAGTGTCACATCGGTATAATCTGAACTGCCTACAAAATACCTTTCAACTTGCTTTATTTAGCTGTAAATATTACGCAGTGCCTCGTGACCAATGGTGCTGCTCCGTGGGGGTAGCCTACGTCCAGCAGTTGACGTCGTCAGGCTGCTGATGACAATGATCGTTACGCACTTGACTACAAAAAAAAATTACACTGAATCAGCTACATGTGCAACTTTTATTACATGTGTAATCACTGTTTTTGTTAACTAACTATTTTAATCCTAAATGGCGGCGGGTGTACAATTGCTTCGCTCTGTAACCAAAACTATACACATTGCTAGCAATCCGTCCCGGCTTCGCACGGATATTGCTCAAAATGTGGCAAAAGTTCATTGATTTACAAAAATATAAAAAATCTGCCCCCTAAACATTACACGTTACCTACCAAGACAACATTTTCAATTTATGACAGACCCCAGCGTATGTCGATGACAACTAGTGCTCAGTAATTTCTGCTACTCGAGGATATAGTTTGATATGTTTTCACAACTTTGTTACATCGTCGAATTTCGTCGTTTTCATAATCTATATCATTTTAGAAAATATTATAAAGCCTGTGTAAAAGAATTCCCCAATTCGGTCATGCTGTATTGGAGCCCATTCAATGCAAACAAATAAATAAACAAACAAACGAACACCGGTGAAGCTGTCATCGTGGCAGTCACCCATCTCACTGACCATATATGTACCACAATCGAAAGATCTACCACAGAGATTATCACAACGACCCACCAGACTCGTTTTGATCTCCCGGAAGATATAAAATATTTAGTTCGCATGAAAAACCGCGCGAGACGCGAGTACGACAAGGTAACAAACAGGCCCTTGAACTTCTCGAAAGAGGAGTTAAAATGGATATACATTTATTCCGCAATGGAGGGTGGGATCGCTTCCTAAGTAGCATAACCCCCTCTCGTACCGCCTTTTGGCCCGTCACTTGGGCCCTAAAAACCTAAGGCCTGTCAACTATAACCCCGCTCATCCGACCTATACCTCCTCCTGCAGTAGGCAACGATGAAAAAGCCGAGATACGAGCCGACACGCTGGAATCTCCAATGTAGCCCGAGTACCTTTCAGCTGACCTCTTCTCACGTAGCCGAGGCACATCGGGACGCGGTGCGCCGCCTTCCTCTGCCACCAGAAAGCGACCCTATACGTCTTAACACTATAGATGGGGTGAAACTACTCATCAATGATCTCGTCGCGAGATGCGCCCGAGTTTTTTCACCCGTCTGAAGGTGAAGGGGGGTACGGGCTCCTTAGACACGATCCTCTCAATGAGCCAAACTTTCACTTCATCACCGAAACCATTTCACCTACCGAGCAGCCCTGGCGTTAGAGTCGGCGGCGCAGAGACCTCTCGGTCCCGCTGGCCATGATAATAATAGTTAAATTAGCTGTTACACTCTCTCATTGGGATGCGCCTCTCCCGTTTGAGGGAGGGGGGGGGGTGTCGCTCTTGTACAGCTCAAACCTAGTCTCGTCGACAGATGACACACATAGCTAAAGTATCCGACATCACGCGAAGAATAAGCTCGCTGAAGTGGCAATGGGCTGGTCGCACACTCAGAAGAACAGATGACAGATGGGCCGTAAGGTTCTGGAGTGGAGGCCGCGTTTTGGAAAACGAAGTGTTGGTCGACCTTCACCAGGTGGGAGGACGACCTCCGTGCAGTAGCCGATCCGGGATGGATGCGAATAGCAGGAGATCGGTCGTGTTGGCGTTCATTGAGAGGGGCCTATGTCTAGTCCCCACCGTGGTTCAAGTCATGTCGTAGCGATGGGGCTCAGTCACCTGGGGTGATCCGAGACACCTTGGGCGAAGCCAATTGAACCGAGGAGATGGCGGCTCTTAGTACCCCTCCTATAAGAAGAGGGGACTAAAGAGCAGGAGGTGGTGCCGCTCCTTGTACCTCTCTTATAAGAAGAGGGGACAAAAGAGCAAAAGTGGCGGCGCTTTTGCACACGGGGCAAGAGGCGAGGATGGGAACCTCACCCCATTGCACTGTCACAAAGATGGTGGGGTTGTCATGTGGTGCGGGACAACCCCATCTGTGGAGGTGGCATCGGTCCTTTCGGGGGCTGACTTGCCGTCGAGGTGCCCTGATCATTTGCTGTTCCAGGGCACCTCACCAAAGGCGGCAAAGGTGGCACTCGCGGTGGTTATTGTGGGTATTAGGCACTATATAATGTGCCGCGAGGTCCGCACACCACTGGACTCCAACCAGGTCCAGTGAAGGCGCGTAAATGCGTTTCCCCGCGTCAACAAAAATAAGGCCTACGTCCAGTGGTGGACCGATGAGGGCCGATAATGTTGATGATGTATATATATTTATTGACTATAGCTGACGGTGTACGCGCGCATCGTAAATTTACTCCTATTAATATCCACATTAGAGAGTATTTTCTAAGCAACGATTTAAAGTGGGCGGCATGTCAATGTTGTTTACGTCTCAGTATTATGTACGTACAAGGAGTAAACTCAAGCCGCGTGTCGGCACAAAAACTGACTTAGTAAAATAAATGTATTAAGGACTATCACCTCGCGGTGTTATCGCGGAACTCCGAACCAATTAGTCGTAGCGTTTCAACAGAAAAATGTTTTCTTAATTCGGACCAATAGTTCCTGAGATTAGCGCATCCAAACAAACTCTTCAGCTTTATATTATTAATATAGATAGAACATCAATCCTTTGACCATAGACACATGTGCCGCGAGCCCCACACACCACTGGACCTCACCCAGGGCCGGTGAAGGCGCGTAAATGCGTTTCCCCGCGTCAACAAAAAAAAGGTCTTCCAGAGCGGGTTTCATCTTTCACACACTCTCTACCACGCTTGAATTCTGCTATCCGTTTTTTGACGGATGAATAGGACAGAGCAGAATTTCCTAAAGTACTGACCATATCATCATGGATGGCTTTCGGTGATAGCTACTTTTATTGATGTACTTAATGACGGCACGCTGCTCTGTATATGCTACTATCCTAACTATGTCCGATTGCTTTGTTAAAAGTAATCTAAATCAGAACTAATTATCGCACACGCTTCGAACTTCATACAATTAACCAGTCTGAACTGAACTAAATAATGTGGGTAGATTTGATTTTTAGAATCGAATGAATCTGTATGATGCCGAGTACTTTTTATCCACCCTCATATATGGCCCATGGGGGTATTGGGTGAAGAAGGACAACGCTTCTGCAGGTGTTAAGGAACGTCGGTAGTCACAACATGAATCTATTTCTCGTTTGTCCCTCCTATGAAAAAAGATCTATGTTAAAAACATCTTAAATACGTGCATAACTTTTGTTAAATCCATGTAAAAAATTTAAATGTATTGTCCGTTGTTTAGTAACCCGTGTGGAGGTGGCGTCAGTTCTTTAGGGGATTTATAGCTCCAGGATATCTCACCAAAGGTCGCACTTGCTTTAGTTTCAGGTTATATTTGGTACTATAATGTGCCGCAAGCCCCACATCTGGACCCCAGCGAAATGCGTTTCCGCGCATCAACAAAATAAAGATATATGGACTTAGCACAGGGCTAGGCTAACACGATGTGATAAGTCCACAGATTATATATTATTGTATTATATTAAATGTTCCAGATATATTTAAGGAGATAATAAAAGTGGGAGATGTTACTAATGAACATGGAGGGGTTACCAAGATCGATGCTGTTGTAATGTCTGTGTACTGTAAGTATAATTTTAGAAGAACTAAGTAATAATTACAAGAGGTAGGACCTGTTTTATCTGATAAATTTCGGTACCAAATAAAAGAAACTATCCTATTAAGTAGTACTTGGCGGTTCCAGCGTCGACTATGTTATATTATAATTTAAAAAAAGAATACGCTTTCGTTCTAAAATATGCCTGACACTTGAAATGTAAAATGTTTTTTTTAATAGTATAGGGGGTGGGGGGAGAGGTACGAGTAACCGGAGCCTTTCAACGACCACCGACGCCCATGAGCATCAGCGTAATTATGCCGTTGCGTTACCCTCCTTCTCCGCTCCCTAGTAAACCACGGGCTACTCACAAACCGCACGAAAACTTAAGTCCTTCATTTTTGGAAATCAATGGATGGAACCGAAACAATCATTTCATTCGGGTACACTCTACGCCCACGCCCTGTCAAGTCAAGCGAAGCCAATTCTGCAGCATTTCGCCGGTCACTACTAAAATGACGACCAGCTTAATTCTATACAGCTCAAAGTGTCACCTATCGCTTTTTATGTAAACGAAGTGTTGGTCGACCGTTCACCAGGTGGGAGGACGATCTCCATGCAGTAGTCGGTCCGGGATGGATGCGAGTAGCAGGAGATCGGAAGTCTTGGCGTCCATTGAGAGAGGCCTGTGTCCAGCAGTGGACTGATAGGGACTGATAATGATGACGGTAATGAAGAAGATCACCTAAATGCTTGTATTAAGTATTAATTTTTGTAATCGCAAAATTATCAATTTCTGCGTTTAGATGTTATCGATTACTTTATTTAAAAATTTAAATTACTCGACTAGCACCAGTTGCCGCTAGAACCGAACACAAAAATAATGAAAATGTTTCATTCGGAACCTGTGGAAGGAATCAAAACTCGTAATTTATCTGATATTAATGTTCGCAATAGCTCTGTCATGAATACAATTGAGAACGGTGAATCAGGCCCTCATTGTCGTAAAAACAAGTCAATTAACATTTGCATATTTGTTCAGAATTAATGAAACAATTATTAAACAATTGTTTACAATCAACTGTCAATAAAATATTTTAGCCACTCCGATTATGTATTTCATTGCCAAAGGTCATAAGATAGTAAATGGTAAATCGGATCTTTTAACGACTACCGCACTACAGAGCCCATACACAGCTACATAACACCAATCCAATGGTCCACTGAAAACTCACAAGCCACATGAAATGCGTACACTTTGCAGCAGAGACAGTCGGAAGCTGTCATTACAGCTTCCGACTGTCTCGTGTCGGTCCCATGACTCGGCAATGAAATAAAATGTAATATAAAATATAAAAATATCTTTAAAATATGTATTTAGTTACGGATGGTCATGGATGTAATAGGTTTTTCAATAAGGGCGGGTAGATGTTGAAAAAATTTTTTTTTTTTATTTGAAAGGCGCACGCGTACCATTGAGTGTGGAATATGGCATCATACAAATGCCCGCCCCGGCTCCTTACGGTGAAACAGATCCGAGTGATCCAATTTTCAGTGACTTTGAGCGATGGCCAGTATTATGTAACACCCTTAGAGCATCGGCTGATTGTGGTTTGTTTGCACAGACCTGCGACTCCAAGAAACACCACAGGAAAAAGTGTAGCGGGCTGAAATCGCACGACCTTGCTTGACAATTCACACCACCCCTGCGAGTGATAACATTACCCTCAAATCGTTCATGCAGAGTGTCAATCGTGGCGTTTGCTGTGTGGCACAGAGCGCCGTCCTGCTGGAACCACAATTCGTCTAGGTGCATATGGTTCAATGTGGGTCTTGAGAAATTGGTTATCATCGTTGTGTAGCGCTTCTCTGTTGACGGTGACCGACTCACCAACGTCATTTTCAAGAAAGTACAAACCAATGACGCCGCCGGCCCAAAATCCACACCAAACGGTAACTTTTTGAGGGTGCATTATTTTTATTTTATTTTTTTCATTCCCTGGTAAACCTCGTGTGGACTGGTGTCATCCCATAGCCGGCAATTTTGCTTATTAACATAGCCATTCATCCAAAAGTACACCTCGTCACTAAAGATGATTTTTCGCCCAAAACTGAGGTTCTCTTCTATACGATTCGAGGACTTAGCCCAAGTCCCGACGGAAAATTCGACAAGTTGAAGTCTGTGAAAGGCCGAGTTCTTGTGCACATAGAGGAATAGACTGCCTTGGGTTCTGCTGTATACTTTCACGGACCGCGACAATGTTTTCGGAAGAACTTGCGTTTCTTAAACGTACGAGTGTTGGCTGACTGTTAATTGAACCGGTTGTCTCAAATTTGGCCACCGCACGTTGAAGAGTCGACTGTGAAGGGCCACCACGTCTACCGTAAAATGGGTACAATGCGCGCAACGTTTGCGTTAACGAACACTCATTTTGATAATACAGTTTTATCATTTGGACGTGCTATTCATTCGTGTGCTTGCCATAATGATTTGGCAGAAACAACTGAATAATAAACAAAAGATTTGACAGATATCACCAAAACAAAATGGCTGCCACGGGGCGCCAAAATCCACCCGCGCCAATTGAAAACCCTTTATATTGATGTATTATATGTATTTATACACCACACATCTTAAATATATTTATTTCTTAAATTTTCTCGTATTTCCGTTGTCTACCTGTAATACAAGTCCTCACGGTACTTACCACAAGACTAGGCTAACGTGGTGTGATAAGTCAACAGATATTATTGTTATAATTATTATTATTATCTTTTTAGTCATCACGTCGCCGGAAGACGCGTCTACGGTGCTGTATCAGTGCGCGGAGAAGTCGTTCGTTTATGACCTGATCAAGCCTTACGTTGGGAGTCAGCTAGTCGCGGCTAGTGGTAACGTTAAAATAAATATATAATATGTAACCTTTGAATATGTAATGTATAGATAGACAGTCGAATGCGCAAAAACATATCAAAAAATATCAGCCAACTGTTGGCTTAAAAGTACTTTCCCGCCGATTAGTATGGGGATAATGGTTTGGTATATTTGGTTGATTACTTTTCAAAAACTAAAATTGTAGTCTTAGGAAGAGGTAGTGCCATGCTGTACAGGAAGGAATATTTTTATTATCGCGCTCTTATTAGCTTCATTTTGACCGAGTTTAAAAAGTCGGATTAATTTGAAATTTGCACAGATATAAGGAACGATGACGATACTATAATATATTATAATAATTAGCTTCCCTTGTCTGTATGTTTGTTTCTATATAACGACTCTTTAAACACGATTTGGCCGACTTTAAAATCTCGGATGAATTTGAGGCTTTACACACTTATCAAGGATTGATGGCAATGTAATAAATTAATATAATAATTATCTTCATTTGTATGTATATTTGTTACGTTTAACGAAAAATAAAAAACAAATTATAGTTAAAAAAATAAAAAAACTCGCTTTTAAGGCATATCAAATTAAAAAGTAAGAACGGAAAATACTAAGTAATTTTTGTGCAACAGACGTGGAGTGTTTTGTGGCATATTTTTCGTATATTGCTTTGCAGTTACAAGCAAACAATCAAACATACATACAAGTGAAGCTGACAAAAACGTGTTAAAACGTTGGAGTGCGCCTATACATAAAAATAGGTTGTTCACTTATGACTTTTTTGTTTATGAGCCCATTTTAGTGATTGTTATTGCATATGGTCTATTAAACCAATATTAATTGCTATCGGTACTTATCTACATCAAGTCAATTTAATAAGGCTGGTAGTGGAAAAGTATTTTCCTATAAGATACTACCACAAATTGAAATTAGACAATGTCGATAGCAGCGTCTTAGAACCTTTAGGTACTAGCGAAGAAACTTTTTAAAAAATAGATACAAAGAATTGGTCATTGATTTTGGTTTTATTTTCACATGAAACCGTATCCCTAATTTATTTCTATTTCTACTGTCGCGTACCTGAGCGTCACGCTAGATCGAGTTTTCACTTTCAAACCGCATATCATGCGCGTAAGAAAAAGGCCGAGGCGAGAGGCGTGGACAGATGCTGCCCTCCTTATTAGAAAGGGGAGCACCTGTCCCCTCTCTCTCTCTAAGGGGTCAATAGCTTCAAAACAAAAAACAGTAGTTTCAGAGATTACTATATAAAAACTGACAAACAGATTTTAAAAATAATTTAGTTGTATTCTATTAGTTTTAGCAATTATTATTTAGAAAATATATCTAATATACAGACACACAATTTCTACTGTTTTATTAAATTATGTTCAGTGATTAAAAATTTATTTTTATTAGTCTGTGGGTTTATAACAGTATGTTAACCTATCAAAAGTTTATATTGTAACACTAATTTAATACAACAATCACACTCACAATTTTAATTAAATACTCCGCTGTATTTACTTATTTAAAAAGCAACTAAAGTATTATATTCACTAACACTTTATTATTTTCTGTGATTCTTGGGAGAATTATAGTACAGCTGGTATCATTATTTACGCACCCAGATACATTGACGCACAATGTAAAACACTGCCTGCACGCACACATGGTTGTACATGTTGGCTAGTTTTCATTGTTTTGATTGTAGGGCGACGCTCCATCTAGACATTATATAATCAAAGTGTGTCACCTACACGTCCATCGTGTTGCATCAGCGCGTACGGAACTTGTTCATCTACGATCTGATCAAATCGCATGTTGGGTGTGCACTGTTCAAAGAATATAGCTTAAGTGCTTTGAGGGCATAACCTCGGCGGGAGTTGGCAGGCGGAGCCCACATAATAAGAAACGACCTTAACAAACCCTCATAATAAATACGTCTATAACAGTAAAAGTAATAAAGACAAATAAATACATTAAGTTCCAACCTTAAAGTAAACACAGAAGCCACGTCTGGAACAACAACGCGCTATTTTAACCACCGGCTGGCTTAGTCAGTAACGTGGCGGTTAGTCTGTGCGTAACACCAGACGTCACGGGTTGGAATCCGTCTAGGTCATGGCTGTATATATACGTATATTTATTTCTATAATAAAATAATAATAATTTAAATATTAAATATATTGCTATGTACACAACCTGTAACACAAGTCCTTAGCACTGGACCAGGCTAACGTGGTGTGATAAGTCCCCCAACATTGTTCAAGCCTTGTCGTGGCGGTCGGGCTTAGTAGCCTGGGATTGAACCCAGGCGAAGTCAATTGAACCGACAAGGTATCTTTGCACCCCTCTTGTAGGAAGAGGGGTGCAAAGATCAGGAGGCGTAATCGAGGATTTAAGAGCAAAAGGCGCTCTTGCGCACGGGGCAAGGGGCGATGATGGGAACCTCGCCCCATTGCACTGTTCCAAAGTCGGTGCCCCATCTGTGGAGGTGGAGTTGGTCCTGTAGGGGGCTGACTAGCCATCGAGGTGCCCTGATGATTGTTGTTCCGGGGCACCTCACAAAGGGCGGCACTGACGGCACTCGCGGTGGTTTTTGTGGGTATTCCCACACGCCACTGGATCTCACCCAGGGCCAGTGACGGCGCGTCAATGCGTTTCCCCGCGTCAACAAAAAAAAAAGGTGTGATAAGTCCACTTGATTCTCTATGCGTGCTCGAGCTGAATGCGTGTACCTCACATGCACACATATGTAGCTATTAAAAACAAATAATAGGTAATTAACCACAAAATATTGTAAAACGCACTGCTAGATTTTATTTTCCAAAAAATGGACACACCATCAACCTGTATTAATTACTACGGACACCTGTCTGAAGTAAAGATTTGTGTTGATTGATCTCAATCCGTACACCGAGAGGTGGGCAGGAACATGGCTCGAGGTGGACAAGTGCTCGTGGACCACTTATTATAGGAAAACACGCACAAAATCTACACTTGAGGCAGGGTCATGGC
>JAFELO010000472.1:11025-40486 GCA_017140195.1 Eumaeus atala
TGCGGAAACACGCACAAAATCTACACTTGAGGCAGGGTCATGGCCGCACCAACATGAATGTGTTTTATAACATTCAAACACACTGCGGAAACAAAAGGTTATAAACAAATATCCTTATATTTATTACTGACATCGCCCCGCGCTTTCACCGGTGTAACTCCAGTCCTGCTGATCGTAGCGTCATGGTATATACTCTAAAGCCTTCCTCGATAAATGGACTATTCAACATCAGAAGAATTTTTCAATTCGGGCCAGCAGTTCCTGAGGTTAGCGCGTTCAAACACGCAAGCAAGCTATTCAGCTTCATAACATTCAACATCATTTTCAGCCCTTATCGGTCCACTACTGCATGTAGGCCTCTCCCAATGAACGCCAAGACGACCGATCTCCTACTACTCGCATCTATCCCGGACCGGCTACTGCACGGAGATCGTTTTCCCACCTGGTGAACGGTCAACCATCACTTCGTTTTGTGATGGCAAATGGGCCAGTAAGGTTCTGGACTGGGGGCCGCGTTTAGGCAAGCGAAGTGTTAGTCGACCGTTCTTAACATTAGCACACATTATTTCAAATTAGACGTGAGCAGTAGGTATATAGAAAAATGTTAGAAAAAGGCCTACAGAAACTTGTTTTGACAAACAGTATGTAAATTTTATATCAATTAGTATTTGCTTTTGTACTTAACATAATATTTTGTAAGAGGTAGTGCCATGCTGCATAGGAGGTAATCCATGCATGATGCTGCATGGTGCATGACACTACATCCTCCTATGCAACGGAATTGACCCGGCACGACCTGGGAGGTACCTCCCGCTCACTTGATACCGCCGTAATGTGGCACCTGCGGTGTCGCGTTTCGTCCGATTTGTGAGTGGCCGGTGGCCCATTGGGGGTAGGTGAAAAGTTGGGCAACGCATCGGAATAATTATGACGATGTTCATGCCCCTATTACTCGTTTGTCCCCCTATGCTATTAAAAAAAATATATATGTATATCAATAGTTTTGTTTGCACATTATTTATCTGCATGTACGTATAATAGTTAATGAAACTTGAAATGTGCTCGGACACATAATAGAAATAAAACTTCAACGGGCAAGTGACCGGGGTTAAAAACAAGACTCGAGACCAAGGGTCTTGTCAGGGATGTACCGTAGAGTACATAACGCTTTTCGAAAAGGTAGTTTACTTGAAAGAAGACAAAAGAACCGTTTAGAAAATAAAGTTGACACTTGAATAATTTTATGAAATAAATAGCAGTCCGTCACCCCTTCTCGCGATTATTTCATGAAATGTGGCGAAAATTCGTTGATAGACAAAAGTATAAAAATTATAAATTTCAATTTCGGCCTCGTAAACATTTCACGTCATGGTAATGACGACAAATTGGGACAGAACAACTGTCAGGAGCTAGTTGTCAACCATTTCTGCCGCTATATTTTTTCACACCTTTGGTCACATTAACAAAGTTTCATAATGATCAAAATGTTTAAGTAAATGTTATGTAATCTGCGTTTATCACTGATGATGTGGGGTTTTAACAAACAAAGTGGGCTTTTTAACAAACAATGCAAACACGCAAACAAAGGTTTCCTCTTTATAATGTTACTCTCGTAGATTAAGTACCAATATAATCTATTTGCCTGTTCCCAGAAGTGTTCGGTCTGTATGTGATCAATTTTCAAAAATCTACGGAACCATTTTTCCCCCATGGATAGAACAGAGCGATTTCCGATGAAGGTTTTAGATATAGTTTTTCCGATGATGTCGGGGCGGATCGCGTGTATTACGGAACAAAGTACACACAAGCTGTATGTCTGTATTTTATCGGTTACCACAAAATCTGGTGAACCGATTTTCATGCGATTTCCACCCATGGGTAGAACGTTTCCCGAGGAATGTTTACGAAGGCGCTATAAAGGTGTTTAAAGAACATAATATTATGTTCTTGCAATTCTATAAATGCACTTGCTACTTATTATAAAAGTAACATAAATTAAGCCACTATTTTTTTTTTAAGTTCCGGTATTCAAAAGAAATAAACCGATTATGGAGTTGGCGATGAAATCGTCTGCCCAGAGCGAGTATCTGGTGATATTCAACAAATATTCAACAAGACTTGTGGAGTTCATGGGTCAAAATTTGAACGTGGATTATGACTTCAGTCCAGTGGTAACGCGAAGTATCCTGGAAATGGTTTCCCGTAAGTACATTATTGGGAGCGTTCTCGTAGACTTATAGAAAGCGGTGCTGCCATGCTGCAAAGCAGGAGATAGTGCCATGCATAGTGCTTGACACTACATCCTCGTATGCAAGAATTGGGACGGCACGACCGGGTAAGTACCTCTGGCTCACTCGACAGCGGCGTAAAGTGACAGCGTCGCTGTCACGTTTCATGCGGCTTATGTATAGCCGGTGGCCTAGTGTGAGAGGGGGAGGGCAACGCATCTCTATAACAATCATGCCAATGTCCATAGGCGTCGGTAGACATCAAAAGGTTCCGATTGCCCGTTTGCCCCCTGATGCTATAAAAACTGTGGCAATTGGCCACCGGGTACTCATAAACCTCACGAAACGCGACAGCGTACCACGACGGCTCAGGCCGAATGCGGTGACAATGTATATTATATTTTAGGGCGCCTGTTCTCGCCTTTTTATAAAAAAATATGGCCATCTATTGAAGTCATACATTCGCCACAGATGCGACGGTTTTCTATAAATTGTATTATCTAACATATAATTGTCACGTTCTCACTTATGAGAAATCATCAGCGAATGAAACCCCGTCACTCTCGCACGTATACTAGGATGTCTTTGAATTTCTTGAGACGTCACTCAAACTGTACGTATCTGCATACTCATAATGTAGGGTACATTCCACATTTAAATGTGTGACCGTTACGTTTACACAACCTGTATGTTCCTGGAGAACGTCATATACAATTTGATAAAGCGGATGAGGGCATAACAGAAACAATAAAATAAAAAACTCTCGTTATTAACATCCATTAAAAAACGGCCATGAGGGATCGGAATAACACAGCAGACGAAACTCTCATCAAGATCTTATATTTCAGAAACTACAATGGGAAAGAATTTGGACGGTGCAGACATAATCTCGGATAGATATGCGAACGCCGTGACCAGCGAGCTGGAGATATTGTTGAGCAGAGTGAAGTACCCGTGGCTGTATCTCGATGTTTTCTTCAACATGAGTAAACTGAAGAAGGAACAAGACGAAGCGCTGGATGTTATATTTGGTTTATCGGACAAAGTTAGTTTTTTTTAATTGAATAGGCTGGCGAGAAATCTTTCAATCCTACAGACGTCCATGAACATCAGCACAATTACTATGCCGATGTGTTGCCATATTTTTCACCTCGAGAGCGAATTTGTATTTCACGTTGAGCGCACGCTACTTGATTTAAGGATAACGCTTCCGTAGCTTAAGTCAATCATGCACTGTTTTGTGCTAATTTATTCTCGTTTTAATTCTTCCTCTGAACTTTCTGTGCTGAACTATCTATTCTGTGCTTATGACTTGTATCGTACGTGTATTCCTTCTGTGCCTTCCGTTAAAGTTATATAGTAGTCGTGGACAATAAACGTATAAAGTTAAGTGATTCATAAATTTTTAATCAACTCAATATCATCGTTTTGTCACATTACTTATGTTAAGTCACCTGCAAACAAATTACCAACCACAAGATACATTGGTACCCCGCAAATGGGCTACCGGTTAATTACAAAAAGTACGAAACGCCGGTTTCTTCAGTTAACGCCTAGTTAGTATAGACAGAACATAGGCTATATAAAAGTTTTTAAATATTAGAATTGCCTCTCTTGCCTGAATTTAAACTCTCTTTTGCCAGATGATCCAATTAAGAAAAGAAGAACATTATAGGAGATTACAGTATAATGAATCTAATGAAGGTAACATCAACTTTCGCTTTCTCACTTTCAGATTTTTTGCCCTTGCTGCGTGACACCTAGAAGTCTGACACGATCGGCATAGATCTGTGATGACACATATGTGTCGTATTCGTATTGGATAAATCGCCGTAATACATTACGGCTAGCCATTTTCAATAACAGGACCGTTTTGATTTGTGTTGTGGTTTTGGGTAGTCTTTGCGAGACGTTCTTCAACATGGTGGCTGACGTTTAGCCTCGTTAAATATCTTGATCTTAGGCAGATGATCGATACAAGTATAATATAAATTAGGCCAAGTGTTTTGAATGCAAATAAAAGAAATAACCTAATGACGAACGCTTAGTCGATAGGTACGCTCGCGCCTAACCCTTCGGAACTATCAGGCATAGTTTTCTATTTCTCTGTATTCTATAATCGATGCCATTGTTGTTTACATGTCAAGCACTAACGCGAGTGTTAGAATTAGGAACTAAAATATATCAAGGAGGCAGATAACGATCCACTTTAAACCAATAAAGCTAGCCTTTTTGAATAACGTATGACGCTAAATATTTTCTGGCGGAATTTCACTGTCGTATTCAATCCGGCTAATCGTTGACCCGCCACTGTTTTGAAAATGGCTAGCCGTAATGAAATACGGCGAATTAGACTATCCGACTGCAACATATATCGTCGTTATATATATATATATCCTCGTTATTATTTAAATGTTCGTATTATTAAATAGCCATTCGATATTTAACTCTTTGGTACCACACAAATGTTTTATATTAATTGTCTCTAACAGAAAACTGTGAAATTGAATTCGTGTGACACATATGTCCCGTCTAAATGAGGAGGGACATTCGCGTCTATGGTATATAGCAGGAGATTGGCCGTCTTGGCGTTCATTGAAAACGTCCAGCAGTGGACCGATAAGGACTGATAGTAAATGCATGAATATGTCCCTCATTTTGTATTATGGACTTTAACACGATAAATAATTGTTTATACGTTCGAGCCGGGTTACCCCATCCGTGGCCACGTGCCGGCGAGTTTATTTAGCAATTCTTGGTCGTGTTAAAAGCCGTAAAATAACAAGAAAATGTGTATCAGACGCGAAAATCTCAAGCGATTATTAACACAACTTCGTAACGGTCTAATAGTGACTACATTAGGGAAGTATGAAACCGGCCGTCTAAAGTGGCCGCTGTTATAAAATGGCGGATTCATACTTTGCTTTGTTTTGCAGGAAATTTCCAAAGTTTTCTAGAACTTGTGATAAAGAATACTGTGACACGGGACAGTGAACTGTATACACACGAAGAACTAAGGAATTTAGTGGATAACATGATGCTGGCCGGTTTTGACACGTCAGCCTCGGCCATGACGTTCATACTGATATGCCTTGGTAGCTACCCTCGTGTTCAAGACAAACTTTTTAAAGAGTAAGTCATCGAGCTTGTAAGAACTAGTGCCATATTGTAGCGGATTTGGCCCGGCACGACCGGGGTGATACCACTCGCTCACGTGCTATCTCCGTAAAGTGACATGATTCGTCATAACGTGCGGTTTGTGAGCCGGTGGCCCGTTGGGGGAGAATAAAAGGCGGGCAACGCATCAACTTAGTAATTATGCGGATTACAATAAAACTACTTTCTCGGATTTTATCGCGGTATATTCAATTATTTAACTAGCCCGACGTTTCAGAAGCTTTACAGCAACCATGGCCACGGGTTTGTATCCACAAGTAGTTTTATTGTAGGAAATATGTTAATTTAATAATATACAATATTATCATTATCATATCCTGAATGGAGTCGTTGGCTGCGGTTAGCAATGATGAAAGTTTTTTCTGCCTACAATTATTTTTCTATTAATCTAGGTTAAGCACAGTCATCAGCCCAAGAGGCAGAGGAATAACAAAGGAGGACTTGGCACAGTTGCCTTATCTGGAAGCAGTTGTCAAAGAGACGCTGAGGTTGTACCCCATAGGCCCTGTCCTTGCCAGGCGCTCCCACAAAGATATTAAATTGAGTAAGGAATCATTTGTATCTAAAAATTGTAGACATGCTAATATATTTTATCCACTAAAACAAAAATTGTACGGTTCTCTAACATTTTGCGGGGATACTATACTCGTTGGTTGTACATGGCTCGCAGACGTGACACTCAACCATTAACGGTTAACCACATCAGTTTAAGGGCAAAACCAGGAAAACATTAGCATACAACCGAACTGTCTTAGTCTCTGTTCCCACAAAGACCTATGAATTCGCAAGAATCTGCGTGCTCGCAGGGCGCAATGCCAACACTTGCCATTCTAATTTGCGACGTACATTTCTCCGGTGTGAAAAATTACAATAATCTGAACCGACGTTTTGTCACACCATTTCCCCAGCGCAAGAAGGTGATATCGCCAAAGGGATAATACAGATAGAGAAGCGAAGCCACACGCAGTTATATGACGGCGAGTGGCCGTCTTGGTTAATAGGGAAGGAAGATGTAAAACACTATCTTTATCTATCTAATGTTCCATCCGACCTACCGCGTCCTAATTACTTTACAATTCACGTTGTATAATTATTATATATTCCATTTATTTTAGATAAATGTATCATACCGGCCGCAGCCCAGGTGGTTGTGCACGTGTGGGCCATTAATAGAAATAAGGTCCATTGGGGACCTGATGCGGATGAATTCAAGCCGGAGAGGTGGCTAGACCCTTCCACTATGCCAACTCATGCTGATGCTTTCGCTACATTTTCACCTGGCAGGCGTTATTGTATTGGTAAGTAACTAAAACTGCTTGTGAACATAAAGTATATTAGGAACAGGTAGTGGCACGCTGCATTGTCAAGTGATATCCTTGGTGGGTGTCGCGTTTCGTGCGGTTTGTGTATAGCTGGTGGCCCATTAGGGTTAGGAGAAAAGGAGAGCAATGCATCGTCATAACAATTATGATGTTCATGGGCGACGACGGTAGTCATGGAAAAGCTCTGATTTCTCGATGGCCCCCCTATCGATACTATAAAAATAAATGCTGTTGGCGTAACATAACACAGGCGATTTACAAAATCACAGAACAAAATACGTTCTCGATTCTGATTCTGAATAAGAACTTGAAATTTAACCATTAAATATTTTGATTAACATACACTACTCGTTTTCAATTGATAATGCCGCCGGCTACCATAGCTAACGTGTCAATGTTACGGCGATTATTGACCGAGCCATGCGGGCGGACACAGATAGCTGCGGACTCTCTCTTACCTATTAAATATATAATCTCTTACCTATTACGCTGTATATTGACATCAGTCTGAATGTCTACTGAACTGGACCTTATGTTTTATAAATAGTATACAGGGATAGACAAGCAGCCGGAGTAATTTTGTAGAAACTTACTTTTAAGGCGGTATTATGTGGCCATCGTGCTGGCCCAGTTCGGCTGCAATGTAGCAAGCCACTACGTACTAGTCTTGCATTACGCAAGGGACGCAATCCCATTTCTTCTTTCTTTCAGATGTTATACTTTTAAAATTCTTAAACATACAACGTAACAATTTGCCAGAGTGGCCGGTGGCCCATTTGAGGGTAGGTCGAAAGGAAGGCAACGCGTCTACATGACAATAATGCTGATATCTAGTGGTAGTCGTGAATTAATTAGCTTAATTAGCTTCGATTGCTAGTTTTCCTACTACTCTATAAAAATCAATAATTGCGATATTTTCAGGTAAAACGTACGCAATGAATTTATTGAAAATCATCACAGCGCACGTAATACAGAAGTACAAGGTTATTGCTGACGTGTCCCAGTTGGAGATGGAGTTTGTGGTGCTGCTGAAACCTGTAGCAGGACATACGATACAACTAGAACAACGAAAGTAGACGGGAACGGAGAAAACCAAATGCATGTGACGAAAAATTATTTTGTATTATATAAAACCTACTAATCAAAATAAGAGATCAATAGTAATGCTAAACCTTTAATTCAGATAAACAGTCCATGTATAAACATACAAAATAAAAAATCTGCCAAGACCGAATAGCGCTTGGCCATGAAGCGTTCCGCTGCTGCTAGCAAAGAAAAAAGTCCCTTGAAAATACCTTATCTATTTTGTTCAAACATTAGTTTGAATTTCCTCTTTTTTAATTCTATAATCAAATTGGAATAACTTCCCACTCCTGTTTCCTTCTGATTAAATTCCTTACGGGTCCGAAGACTGTATTCGCTTTTCCCTCAGGCTCCCCTACAATACAAGGGGTGATTGACTTTTCCCTCAGGCTCCCCTACAATACAAGGGGTGATTGACTTTTCCCTCAGGCTCCCCTACAATACAAGGGATGATTGACTTTTCCCTCAGGCTCCCCTACAATACAAGGGGTGATTGACAAGTATCCGAAACGACAAAGAAAACTTTAACAACCTATTTAAAACAATTTTGTTTTTCAACGCAGTTTCCTTCTGCCTCGGTGAGCTTAGTCCAGCGCTTCTCCAATGCCGTTACACCACGTTGATAAAATGTTTTCTCTAACCCCTCAAAATACTCGTCTACGGCGACAATGACTTCATCATTTGATGAAAATCCACCTAACCATTTCTCCTTTCGGCCAGTTATCAATCAGCCTTAGTATCAGAGGGTTTACGGTGGATGCCGCTACCGATCCCGTGCGACACAGGAGCAGCAGTGGTCCCTGTGGATCCCTATGTCCAGCAGTGGACGTCGTCTGGCTGATGATGATGATAGTGATGATAATAATATGATTTTGTAGCCATATATGATTTTGTCCATAAAATATACCTTGCAAATTTCCAATATTCAGTAGCTACGAGTATAATCCGAGTATCTGTGACATACGGACGTACATGACGAAATTATAAGGGTTCCGTTTTTTGGCATTTGGCTAAAGAAGCCGAAAAAGGTGATACGCAAAATAACATCGCTAAGTTTTGTAAAGTAACAATTTCATTCCCAAAAATTTGTTAGCATGCTACATAGCTATTTAGGTACTGGAGTTGCACATCACTTCACGCTGACCAGAATGTGCTACAGAGGACGTTGGTGGTGGTTACACCATAGACGCAGATCGAACAGAATTCGTCTGTTTAAATAGAGATTTAAAACGTTACGACATGTGATGTAGAATACGTTATATTTGGGCCTGTTTCCTGCAATAAGATGTTGATATGTTCTCATAATAACCTAATTATAACAATAGTCTCTTTATTTAACGACTAGTTGTTTGCTGGAGACGCTCCATTCCAGGTTTGATCTTATACAATTGTCCGTAAACCGAGAAAATATATAGATTTCTTTAAAAATAATTTAATATATTATATATTATAATATTATTAAAGTCTTACACGGTGTTGAGTATTATTCTTAAACATGGCGCCCTTTAGGCCTGAAATAGATTCCGGCACGTAAATGTAGCGCCGAGTAACAACTGAAAGGTTTGGCTGCATGTGCGTGACTGAAAACCAATCACAAATCTCGCCACGTGACTCCGGCGTCCCCCTCTCGCCCCTCGGATACCATATTCCGTACTTCTTTCTCCTTCGCAACAGCGGTCAAGTAGTTATAATAGGTACATTAAATTGTACGAATACCTCATAAAGTTTAAGTGTTAAGTGTAAGATGAAGTGTGAATGTTGTGTTACGTTAAAATTTTGATAAATTAATAGTTTTCAATAGTCGAGACTGCCTTGTGATGTAAATGTGGATTGTAATGTGTAGCACACCCTTATCTCTGTGGACGAACCCGGAAACCGGCTGACGGTGTGTTGTTGTAAACTGCCTCATTTATTTTATTTCCTTAGTACAAGACCAGTCCCACGCATTACTACTTTCTCTTTCGTATGTCTTTCCTTTCTCATACACGAGTGATTATAAATATTTTTTTTTCATAACAAGCTTTTTTTTTTAATTTAACTAAAAATAATAAATGACCAACCACGATAAGGTTGCAATATTTTGTTATATTTCTCATGGGTTCTCGTAGGTTACCCTCATTCTTCATTAACAGGTCATCCCATCGTAGATTGTCATCAGAACCATGAAGTTTCCAGAAAATTCGTCTGTCATCCAACTTGCACACTAGGTGAAAACATCCGACCCCCATTAGCGTCCACATATACAGTTTCGTTGCCCACTTTTACCCCTAATTGGCAATCGGCTACTTATAAATCGCAACGAAACGCGACAGCGAAGTTATGACTTTTAAGCCTGCATTGTGTGAACAAGGTGCCTACCCCGTCGTGTCGGCCTAATGCTGCTGCAATGCAGCCTGTCACTGCTTCGTACTAAACTTACTATGCAGTGTCATTATATTTATCATTCGTAGCCTGCCGCTCGCATGTATAGAGGGGCAAACGAGCTATTGGAGCCTTTTTACGAGTCTGACGGCCATGAGCATCCGCACAGTTACTAGGCCGATGCTTTGTCGTCCCTTCTTCCTCCTCTCCAATGGACCACTCACAAACCGCACGAAATGAGACACTGAAGTTGTCACTCCACGATAGTATCATGTGAGCGAGAGGTACCTCCCCGGTCGTTTCAGTGCCATTCTGCTGCATGTAGCATAGAACTAGCTCTTGCTTTATTGGTGCGTTATTCTCTCCCCTTGATCCAACGAGTAGTAAAGCGAACGAGTACTCGGTAGTAGGAGACACATTACCGCGACACTTGATTTAAGGCCACTGTAGTAGACATCGCCTTCCTAGCGCATCAATATCTATCAATTTCAAAAAAATATCAAAATATAACACTCTCCGTTACATAAAAAAGTTGAAACGGTTGAGGTCAGTAATTGAAGCAGTAACATCTCACTTTATCGCCAAAATATCGCAATTTACAGTGATATTATGTGCCTTTACCTTAAGTATGGATGGGACGCTTTAGTGAAATCGCAGTTGGTGCACAAATACTCACGTTCAACATTTTTTCCGTGATAACGTCTTGTAAATTGACAACTCTAGCTGTATCCACGAAGACGTTTGACGTCATAATAACGTTCCGAATGGGCGGATCCTGCGAACGGGAGCGCGTAACAAGTCGCCTCGTTCTATACATTGGATGTTGTGTTCACTGACCCATTGGATGTTATCAGATAAAATAATATCGTCCATAAACCGAATTTCAAAGACCAATTTTAGAGCACAATTTGTTATCTATTTGCTATGACAGGCACACAATTCCATCAACTGTTGCTTTTATGATAATGAAATATCGACTTGATATCTTATATTTGTAGTGTAAGGTTTAACAAATATATAAATGTCAGATTAGGCCACTAAGATGGTCCTTGATGGTCGACCGTTCACCAGGTGGGAAGACGATCTTAGTGCAGTAGACGGTCCGGGATGGATACGAGTAGCAGGAGATCGGTCGCCTTGGCGTTCATTGAAAGAGGCCTATGACCTATGACATCAGTTGTCAAAGTCGAGCATCATCCTCGCGATGCTCGGCTGCGACGAGTCCTACCAGGCGATGGCTTCCTTCTGCGAGACCGTCATGTGTCAGAAGGAAGCCGACGAGCGGGTGAGAGAGGAGGCTGCCGACGCGGCCTCCCCCCGCCGACGACGAATGCGGGTACGAAAGAGGCGCTATCTGCAGCGCCTTCAGTAGTGCCCCTGTGTTCCGTGTCGGGCCGGGATGGGAACCCGGTCCATTTCATCAAAGACAAGGCGTCGTGGGGACTGGTCATAGAATAGCCGGACAGCCCCCGAGGAGGTGAAGTCTGGCCTTTTCGCCGAGGCCAGCCTGTCGCTGGAGGGGTCCTGTTGCCTGCAGATCCGGGTCCCTCCACTTATAGCGGCTGATGGCTCCCGTAGGGGTTTAGTTGGTATTGCTACCCAATGGTCGAGTCCAACATAGGTCTGGGGATCCCAGGTATCATGCGTAAATGCATTCCCCTTCGTCACCAAAAAAAAAAAAAAGGCCTATGACCTATAAGGGCGGTTTTGGCCAATAGTGGGCCCTTTTAAGGGCTATAATCTGGCACACCCCACCGGACCACACCCATTTGTAGTGGTAGATCACATTAGAGTTTCCTTAGTCCTAGCCGACTAATATTTTATTTTGTCTACATATTTATTTACAAGTAAATTAAATTGTCCTACATACGGTCATTTTTATAATTCTATTTGGAATGAAACATTGTCGTTTCATTACCAATATAAATTTTATATAGTATAATCAATATTAGGAAGAACAGTCAACAATGCTCTTATATAAATTGGATAGACTCTTCAACAATGGCCGCTCGTGAGCACGTACCTGAAAATCAAATGTACCTGAACAGTGAATTTCTTAATATTTTCAAGCCCTTTTATTATATAACATCAATTATAGGCATCCGTAAATATAATATAAGAAATTGCAATATACAAGTATGTAACAAGTATAACGTATTCTTTGCGGCGTTGTTTACCGTCCTTCAATACATTTGGTGTTATTTTATTATTCGAGAGCTCACTAATGATCAGTTTCCATCGGACTATACATTCATGTTTGTCATCCGTGTGTCATCCTTTAGTTTACAGGTTTTAAAGTATTCGCTTAATATATTTATTAACTTGTACCGAAGCAGGTCTCATGTTGATTTGTTGTTAAAGCTTCAAAAAATTAACTTACAATTGTATAACAATAAAGACGGAGAGTCTGTAAAGTGTATTTTTAATATATGTTTGTTGGTTTATACAATATGTAATTTTATTCTGTGTGTCGTTGGTTCATCATTGGATCCAGCGTGGAGTTTAAAGCGGAGCGCCTTTCTTTTTATATGTGCAAATATTAATAATTTAGAAATCTTGTATTCTGTACTAATTATATTAATTATGGCTAAACTGTGCAAGATATTTAATGATACATATTTTGACATTGAAATAATAAGTGATGAGGGTACAGACAGTTTAGAAGAAGAACACGCGGAGCAGAATATTCTTTTGACATTAAAAGATCTGATTGATTGCATTAAGATGACAAAAGGTGTTTCACAAATATGGGTAAGTCGTACTGGACAAAACAATATTAAAAATACGATTTATACAGGTTGTCCTGAGACAGTGGTAGTAGCAAAGTTAAGCAGAAACCAAGTAAAGGGCAGGTTGTACCTGATCCAGGAAAAATAAATTTGTTTCCTTTTCTTATCATTGGGGGACAAGAAAACTATCGGAGCCATTTGGTAGGAGCCACTCGTGTGTCATGTGACCGGAAGGCAAATGTGTTTCTCCTCCTCCACTCAATCCCCCAATGGGACACCGGATACAAATCGCATGAAATGCGACAGCATAGTCCATGTCTTTTAATGCGGTGAGACGTGAGCAAGAGCCATCTCTTTCTCTCTGCAAGGCGCGAAGGTACCTAGATTTTTTTTTACAAATTTTCAATAGCCGTAGAACAAAAATGTATCTGATAACAATACATTCCCCAAAGTTCAACTGGTGTTTTAAAAGTAGCCCTGTAGGCTAATAATATTCTGTTTCAGATATTGTGTCACATAATTGGGCAATTTGTAGATTCGATGACGTTTGTGCAGCTAACCATAATAATCTATAAAAACAATTTGGTAATTTACTATTTTACTAGTTCTAAGCTACTGAAATTGAAGCACTTAGCAACCCTATTCGAAGCAAACTTAAATTTTGTGCTCGATGACTGATCGGCAGACTATGTAATGAAACTGATGTTTATACTTGTAAGGCCTAATTTGTACCTATAACACATTCTTGGAACTAAAATTAATAATAATAATAATAATAACAAAACAGTGGCAGATTTGCCCTTAGATCCGTGAGAGACATAGACGGCATGCGATTTGGGAGCGGGACGGGGAGGGAGAGGGAGAGACATTTCGCTCTCGAGCATAATCTACACAATGCTCGAGAGGGACAGGTCTTGGGAGGCGACTGCGAGATAGTCGTGTTCCCAAAGGAAGACGCTAAGCGGGCAGAAGTTGGGGAATGGCTCGCCCCGCAGACGACGAATGGGAGTCGCTACGCGCAAGTTATGGCGTCTGGGTCCAGAAGTAGGTCGGTTGGCAACCAAGGCCCCATTGCACGATCCTAACGTCTTTCGTGTGCATGTTTGATTGCAATAAACATGTTCAAAAGCTAATGGACCGATTTAAAAAAGTTCTTTCACTATTATTTTATGTTGGAAAAAAAATTGCGTTTCGTAAGATATTTCTGTAAAGTTGTTTATACGTACGATGCCTAAACTATAAAAAATAGAACCATAAAATGTTCTAATGATGTTATGTGTATTGCGGTCTATGTCTCGGGAGTCAAAACAACTATTTTTTTTTTTTACTTAAAAATCTGGAATATTTTCGGACTACGTTTGAACCCGTATATTTTACTCGTACAAATAAACTTAAATTTAAAAAGCACTTGTACTTTCAGACGAATATCTATACGAATATAAAAAAAGCTGAAGATTATGTTTGTTTAAGTGTGCCAATCTCGGTAGCTATTGGTACAGTTTAAAAAAATCTTTAAATTTTATATAGCCCACTTATCGAGGAAGGCTGCATGCGTCATACCGTCGCGCTACGACAAACATTATAAGAGTTACGTAAGTGAAGTTTATAAAACAAAAACATTTTATATTTTACTTTTTCAGTTAGCCAATTATGACTACACCGTAGCTGTGATAACATTCTCCCTATGGACGACAAAGGACCTAATAACTCAGCTTCTGTTGAGTACCGCATGCAACCTGCTCTATGAAAGCGTAAATGATATAAAAATATCTGCTTTGTTGCGCTTGCGGAACAGAAGGTCAGGTAAGCTATTCGTAATAATCCCAGTAAGTACTAACTGAAGAAATCCTGCCGGGTACGCATTATTGCCATGCGAATGCCTTGCCCTCGTCCAACCCCCAAACCGCAAGAAACGCAATACTGTTGTCACTTCACTGCGTTGCCAGGTGAGCGAGAGGTACCTCCCTGGTCCTGATGGCCAAATACAAATGGCGGTTCTTGTTGTCCAGTTTCGGTCGATTATTTTTGCAAGTACCACCGTCTACGGTATATGAAGTTGTTTTCTAATCAGTTTTTTGACATTGTTTGGTGTAGTTTTTACTTTTGTAAACCAAGTAATAAGACAAGACAATACAAATATGTAAGAATCATTATATGTGACACTCTTTTCTCTCCTTCTACCACATTTACTGAGAATACATGTTTCTGTAGTAAAATAATGTTTATTTTAGGTCGTGACCTGCGCTTGGCCAAAGATGTGGCTCGAATTATTAGTACACATTTCAGCAAGCTGAGTGTGTATGGCTTATTGGACGTGGACGCGATCCTGCCCTTGCGTCTCTTTGCTGTCACTATGAACTATGTAGTTGTGCTACTGCAATTTGCTTTTCTTTGAACTTAAAGTAATGTTAATATTACCTGTGACAAGGTTTTTGTAAAGCATTTGATTTTATTTTATTGCTATTGCGGAAAAATGTCTTTAAGCTCTGCCTTCGGTCCTGTGTGGATCCAATGGGGTCTGTGGGGCTCGTGCACGATCCGGACACCCAATAAAATCTCACGAAAGTCATCGGTCATCAAAGCTGAGGTACCTAGGATCTGTCAGACACAGTAGCACAGCTGTCAGACACTTGTTAGTATTTTCAAACGGGATTGGCCCACTCTGCCACCGCTCCCTGTGTTTCCGGGATAGAAGGTGGTTACAACTTGTGACTCTTTGATATGATTGCTGGATGCCCAAGGGATATGCTAATTGTCTTGCGACCTACAATGAATTTAATTAGAAGAAAATAGGAGGAAAAAGTTTTGGGGGCGCCACATCCAGAGAGGCTACCTTCTCTGGATGTGGCGCCCCCAAAACTTTTGGAGGATTTCGTGTAATTAGTCAAAAGAATTAATCTGGCGGAGAGTAGACATTGAGAAAGACTAATATGAATATTAACCACACACGTTAATGACATGGAATACGAACGATGCGGCCCGGATTCGGCAGAGAATGAACAAAACAAAAACAACAAAACTATTTATTTACTTCCACAGATTAAAAGGTGTCACTTAAAGAGACAGTGTTATTTAAAGAGAAACATTTGTGAAAGGCTGGATCGGCTGGATTTTGTGAAGGGCTGAAAGGGTGATGCGGGGAGGGTCATAGGAGCCATGCTCTACATGGCTATGTGGTAACATGTTATTTATGTATGAAGCCGAGTGCCGATTTACAATAGTACAGAATTGTATTGCTGCTTAAAAAGCAACGATATAAAAATAAAAACATTAATTAAAAAACAAAAAAGAAAATAAAACAATGCATGCAGTAATGTGTGTATGTGTGCGTGTGTGTGTGTGTGTGTGTTCTGTGACAATTTATGTTAAATTCTATTAACTCTCTAATGGTGACCCCATTACAGAGTTTATAGAAGAAAACAAGGGGGGGGGGGGGTAAAGAGACTATAAGAGTTGTGTTAATTAAACTTTTATGTACATTTATTCAATTGTACTTTCCACATTCATAATCCAGGACAGACTTAAAATAGTACAAGGACAACAATGGAATTGATACAGTTTTTGATACTGGTCCGTAAAGAGTTATCTGGCAGTTGTCCAAGATTCCGTGCTGCAACTTGGGTGGTCCTTTGTATATATGTATATATATATATATATATACTCTTGTCTTCAAGCTCTGCAGTATAGGCGACATACATGAGAATGTGACGAAGCTTCCGAATGCTGCCCAACCCAACTGAATCCTTGTATCGGCATCCTTCTCGAAGTTATGTCTACCTAATTGCAATACTTGCCCGAGGTATACGTATTCGTCTACGACTTTGAAAATAGCACCACCGACGTTGACCGGCCTAACACTTGTTTTCAAAAGGTTTTAATCTAGTGTTCTTTACCTCTATCTGTCTCTTATCGGCAATTTTTTTTAGAAATATGTCAAAATTATATAAAAACACTTATTTTGCCCCAAATAATATAAACTAGAAATAAACATGAAAAAGCGGCCACTTCCCAACAACCAGAATTTGACATAGAAACAGCGCACATAACAAACGCAGCAGTTAGCACAAACTTTAGTGAAGGGGAGACTGCAACAGCAATATTTTAACATATATACTCGTACCTACTACTTCAACTATCAAACACACCACAAGATTCCCTACGGAATCTTTTTCTCATTTTGAGAGTGCTATTTGATATGTTGTCTCTTTTCTTGATATTTTTAACAACTTATGACAATTGTGCGTATGTATGAGTGCAGATCGTGCACACGTTAAATGTGATCATAGCAAGTGTTTGCTTCTAGTGATGCTACATTATTTTAATAATTTATTAGAACTTACAATTTTTTATCGCACTCTTTGAACAGATATGTATATATAATATTATATTTGGCATGGTTTGTGAAAGACCTTACGAATTAGTTTCTACTTAGTACATCATGTAATCAGCTATATGAAAGAATAAATGGAATAAGAGTATCGTTTGTTACTGCAGAGGAATCAAAGATCCTGTAAGTATTTAGCCGTGATATTTTAGAATTATAGAAAAGGAGTTTATTGATCACAACACAGTAACATAAAATAATTATACAACAGAGTTATTGTAAATAGTGTCAGGTTAAATAGCAAGCAGACTATATTTAAAGTGAAGAATAGAATATATTGGTCGTCTTAGCGTTGATGCGATACGCTTTTGATGGTGATTATATTCCCCAAAAGTGTACCCTATAGAGTGTAGAGTACCTATAGAAGTTAGGTTACTGAACCCCCACCATCGTTCAAGCCTTGTCGTGGCGGTGGGGCTTAGTAGCCTGGGGTGAACCCAGGCGAAGACAAATGAACCGAGGGGAATCTTTGCACGCCCCTTATAAGAAGAGGGGACTTAAAGATCAGGAGGAGGAATCGCTCTCGGTACCCCTCTTATAAGAAAAGGGGTCCTAAGAGCTACGGGAGGTGGCGCATTTGCGCATGGGGCAAGGGGTGAGGATGGGAAATTCACCCCATCGTACTATCCCAAGGTCGGTGGGGTTGTCCTGTATTGCTGGGCAACCCCATCTGGAGGTGGAGTAGGTCCCTTAGGGGGCTGGCTAGCCGTCGAGGTGCCCTGATGTTTGCTGTTCCGGGGCACCTCATTCGGCACGTTCATGTGCCACAAGTCCCACACCCCCCTGGACACCACCCAGGGCCTATGAAATCGCGTAAATGCGTTTCCCCGCGTCAAAAAAAAAGGCTAGATTACTGGACATTGTCAATGATAGTAATATCCTTAATTCTATTAGCATCATTGATATGAATAAATTTAACATAAATAGTAAAATAAAACAACTAGACGGAAAGAAAGGTGTCGGAGCAATATGTCATAGTCATGACCTACTTGCATTTGGGGCGCCCACTTTTTACCTACTTTCAGCAAACTATTTAAAAAGATAATTTTAAATCAATTACAACAACACTTTATTACCAATGGCTTGTTATAGAGTAAATAATTCGGATTTATAAAAGGGCGCCCCAAAGCAGATGCCGGACTGGCATACTCAATTCCATCTATACGTCATGGAAGGAATCACAGGACGCTTTAGGAATTTCTGTGATCTGTCCAAGGCTTTTGACTGTGTACAGCATGCTACATTGATCAGGAAATTATACCACTATGGTATATGTCTCTTCACCCTTTGACTTATTATTTAAATAATGGATCTTAAAGTGTTGAGGTTAATAACAAAAGGTCTAACAGAAATAATACGGAAATGGGGGTCCCTCAAGGGTCTATTTTAGGGCCCTTCATTTTCTTAGTTTAAATAAATGACATGCTATTCATCATAAAAAATGAACAAAGAGTTGTACTATTTGTTGATAATACGTCCTTAATTTTTATAGATAAGAGACAACATACTGATTATGACGAGGTAAGTAGTGCTCTTATTAAGGTGGTTTAGCGTTAATAATTTACTATTGAACAGTAATAAAACTAAATAAATAAAGTTCAACCTGCTAAACGTGGGGCATACTCCAACCAATGTACTACAAAACTGGTTTAGTGTTAACAATTTACTATTGCATAGTAACAAAACTAAATGCATAACATTCATCCTGCTAAACGTGAAACGACTGCCTCACGTTTAGCCAACCAAAGTATTACTAAATGGTAAAGATATTGGTCGAAAATTCTCAGGATCGGAAGTACTACCAGATTTGAAAATAGACAATACTTTTTAATAAAAAAATACATAAAATACATTTTTTATTAGAAAATAAATAATTAAAAACATGGAGAAAATATAATTCATTAATTTATTCATTTATTACGCGCAACATTGTGCACATACAGATGACTATGCACCCAATGATGCATAACGGGGCAGTCAGGCCTTTCACTTATGCTCAGTATATTATTGTTACTCCCTCGAATCCTGTGCATAAGCTACGCGATGTGCTTCCGGATAGCAGCATGGAAACCATCGGTGCGGGCTTGCGCGAATATTTCTGATGCACTAAAAAATTGAACAGATTTACATTAACTTCTGTACTACACATTGCAAAGTTACGGGCCAACATGTTGCAGCGGACTGCCAACGCTCTTCTTTCTCTCTCCACACCTCTAACATCCCTCAAGTCCTCAGTCACAATATGTCCAAGATACTTGAAGGACGACACCCTAGTAAGAACACTCCATTCAATGTCACATTTCGCACATTTCCTATGATACGTTCCCCTGCCTTAAAAACCATGAACTCGCTTTTTCCGGTATTATACATGAGCCCAAGCGATTCCGCATATCTCTCATCTACTGGGACTAGATTTCGGAGCACAGCGACTGTCGGACTCAGCAACACCATATCATCAGCGTAGCTAATACTGTTGATGCAATGATCGTCGAGTGAGCATCCAGTACGTGTGCCGTACTACTAAGCTCAACAATCAGCTCATTCACATACAGGCTTAAAGGGTCAATCCACCTAGTCACACCCCAATCTATACTCGGTGACAGCTGTCCAAGCAATTCGACCTGATTTATCTGGTATCC
Source organism: Eumaeus atala (assembly GCA_017140195.1). Lineage (NCBI taxonomy): Eukaryota > Metazoa > Arthropoda > Insecta > Lepidoptera > Lycaenidae > Eumaeus > Eumaeus atala. Next base: position 30,949 of record JAFELO010000472.1, read on the forward strand.
GTACCAATACTTAAAGATGTTAACAATGACGGCTGGGACACTAGATTTAGTCATCTTAGCCCATAGAATATTGTATCTTACCTGGTCAACTACCATTGACAGTTCAAGAGAAGCAGCATAGATGATTGTTCTTCTACCTGTGTAGTATTTAATGATATGCTTTGGGAAAAATTATCGTACACTCTGCCGACAAACCCGGTCTGAAAACAAACTGAGATTCATGCAAATTTAGATATATTTTAAGTTGTCACTCAAGCAAATCATCCAGCACCTTAGCTGTGATTGTGGCAAGTGTGATCGGTCGATCGTTGGTTTTATCGGAAGTATCGCCTATCCTATTTTTGACTATGGACACTACTATCTATCGCTCTCATCATATCTTTGAGCAGATAAGAAAGCCTTTTGCAAAATGTAAAATTCATCCTTATCTGCCTAAATAACATTCCCAATAGCTGCGATTTTAAATAACGTTCCCCGTAGCCGCGATAAATATGGTCCTGCATACAGGAAGTGTTCTAGGTTGCGGCCATCGTGTCCTGGCGACTTCCCTCTTGTCATTACCTTAATGACTGAGAAAACTTCTTTAGCAGTGACACGCTCATAACCACCCGCAACAATAAAATTCTCCTTTACAGGTTCACTATACTTACAGTTAACAGGTTTTACAAGAAAATGTGCCCTAAACATATTGGCGATATCTTTGGGGTCACTTACACCCTCAATGCTCACCGTCCAGATTTAGCATTGATCTTTTTTGTTGCATAGGATCATGTGGTGTCATGCACCATACATGGCACTACCTCCTTCTATGCAGAATGACACTGCCTCTTCCTAAAATCCTGATTGGAATACGACATCTCTACCATCGGTCACTTGCGAAAAGGCACGAAATCAATATCAAATCACTAATGGAAGTTTGATAACTAAGGTGAAGGCACCTAATAGCGCTGTAAATTGCAATATTTTGGCGATAAAGTGAAATATTACTGCTTCAATTACTGACCTCGAACGTCTCATTTTTTTTTTTTGTGTAACGGAGAGTGTTTTATTTTAATTTTAATATTTATTTTTTGATATTTATTACTATTTAAATTTTTTTCGGTAGGAAGGTGACGTCTGCTATTACCGGGGCCTTAAATCTAATGTCGCAGTAATGCGTCTCCTATTACCGAGTAGTGATAAACTTAGTAAAAGGCTGCCAAAGTACGTCGTGTTTCGTGTAGCTCAAGGGGAGAGAAAAACGCATCAAAAAATGATCCAGGCAGCAATACAGCGGAATTGGGCCGGCACGACCGGGGAGGTATCTCTCGCTCACTTGATACCGCCGTAAATTGACATCTTCATTGTCATAGCACCTGAGTGCGTAACAACTCACCACCATCAGTGGGTTGCCCCAGCACCGAGGGGATAGCTGCCCCTCGCGAACAGACCCGGGTCATGAGGTTCGCCTCGAAACCCACAATCCTAGCAGGCCCCATCAGGCCAATGAAGAAGACCCACGGACGGAATGTTGGAGAGATGCATAACGATATGAAAGTGATATAATAGCTAATTAGTCTATTATCATGATTGACGCCGACTCTGACATCGGAGGTAGAAAGTAGGTAGAAAATCGGCACGTAAAGTAGCCTTTGGCTCATGGAGATGAGCTAGACAAGGGCTATTAGCTAAGGAATTAAATAACTAAAAGTTTTCGAATAATAGATAAATTTAATTGCACTCTTAAAGTTAATATTGCACGTACAGGTTATATCTTAAAAGTAAATTGGAAGATAATAAGATGGAATAAATTAAATAAATTTATTTTTATCTTATTTGAATAATTACCAGCAGCTCTTCGCAGTACCCCTGCGTATTCATCTTCTATTAGACGTAGCGCAGTATATAGCCTTAAAAATTCTAAGCATTTCTACATATCTATTTTATGTAGTGAATTTAGAGCATATAATACACATACAGCGTGACTGGCAAGATCTACATTCTGCAGGTCTCTGTGGGTGAAGTACCCAATAAAAAAAAGCATTTCCACGAAATATTTCCCAAAACACTTGCAAAAATATTTTCTTATTCATACACAAGTGGTCACAGATGTCGATCAGAAGATACGGTACTCGGCAGTAATCACAGAATTCACAAGACAGCACTCCTTGACTGAGCTTCATCATTCATCATTATCAGCCCTTATCGGTCCACTGCTGGACATAGGCCTCTTTCGATGACCGCTAAGATGGCCGATCTCCTGCTACTCGTATCAATCCCGGACCAGCTATTGCATGGAGATCGTCTTGCCACTTGGTGAACGGTCGACCAACACATCGTTTTCCTAAACGCGACCTCCACTCCATAACCTTACTGGCCCATCTGCCATCTGTTCTTCTGAGTGTATGACCAGCCCATGGCCACTTCAACAAGCTCATTCTTCGCGTGATATCGGAAGTTTAGTGCACTGCCATATGACTTCGTTACTTATTCTATCGGACAAGGCAACACCCGACATAGCACGTTCAATAGCCCGCTGAACTACCGCAAACTAGCGGACCAGTCCTAAATTAAGAGGCCATGTTTCTGCTCCGTAGGTCATCACGGGGAGAATGCATTGGTTGAAGACTTTTGTCCTAGCACCATCAACGTTGACCGGCCTAGGGAGAACGTGTTCGTTGAACATGACCTTTGTCTTGTCCAACTTCTTCCTAATGCCAATACGTCGGAAGGATTCATTTAGGCTATGCAACATTTCCTGCAAGCTCTCGAATGATTCGGCCAATACAACGATATCGTCAGTGAAACGAAGATGTGAAAGGTAACTCGCCGTTAATATTTATGCCGCATTCTGCTCAAAGTGTTAAAGCCGTCCTCCGAAGCATTTGTGAGCAATTTCGGGGAAATATCATCCCCCAGTCACACTCCTCGATGCAATTGGATTGGCCTTGTTTATCCGCCCGGAATCAGAACACACAAAAAAGCAACGTCATATAATGCTCTCAGTACCTCGATGTGTCAACAATCGACCAGACACCGCTGTATAGCTTCCAAAACAGACCAGGTTTCGACAGAGTCAAAAGCTTCTTCATAGTCGACGAAGGCAAGGCACAGTGGCTAATTGTACTCATGTGTCTTTTGAAAAAATTGCGTAATGGTGAAAATGTAGTCCATGTTGCTAAATTCTCTACGAAATGCAGCCTGCTCCGATGGCTGGTCAGGCTTCGTGGTGATTCGTGATGACACTATGAAACAGACCGGACCGAACAATCCTACGTCACCCTGGGCTTGGATTCAGGGTGAGGGTATTCTAAGGCCGCCCCACACAGCCCCTGACTATGCTTACGCTTGCACAAACAGACGAGGGTACTCACTACGTGGGAAAGTGCGGAAGCGCGGAAGCGTGAGTGGCAGATCTCCAGGACGTGTGCCCCGGACCCATATCTCTCAGGTGTGGGCTATGATCCAGGGAGTCGCTTGTTATGTAACATGAACAATGAACTTCGCCGGCCGCTCGCAGTATCTGCGTATACCTTTTTCAAAGATATTTTGATCAAATTACCTACATATTTCACATATTTAAGACCAGCAACAAAACAGAACTTCCCCCTTCAGTATGTCAATCTTTCCACCAGTCACCTTGCGTACCTCTCTTTATTTATTAGTGTTAAAAAAATTAAAGAAAAGCAAATTGCAACAGCACAACGGCATAGTTCATATTAAGAGCAAAGACACTTAAAGGCAGACTCGCGTCAAGATCCATAAATCCATACACGTTCAACTTGTTGGCCCGTGTATTTATAATCCTGATTAAATTGTTGGCCAAGCGCAGATCGCGATCTATGGAATAAATAAAGTATTAACCTATAAATTTAAAAAAAATATACCTAATATTAATCGCGTTATCAAAACTAATCTAAATACATCAAACGTTGAAATGAGCCGAGTCGTTTTGGATGTAATAGACAACATGAAAATCTACATACATATATATGCTCGACAAAGCTTTATGTTATTCTGCGGCGTCAGTACGGAAAAATGAGGTTCTAGAACTTAGGCCTTCTCATGTTTTATAGTTAACGGTTTACCAAGTTTGTTGCCGAATAATCTACATCCGATATCAATCTAGCTTTACATACAATCTAGGTGCCTCTATCCTTCATAGTAATGACCATTCCTACCACGAGGCTTCTCCTAAAATTAGCAGCACCTAAAGCGATATTTGCACTTAGGCAAAGAAGCACATTTACATTTGTGGAAAAGCAATTTGTGATGTTCGATATGTCTGTTTATAGAAAATCACCATTAAAGGCCTTTTTCGTCAACGCTAAAACCAATACATAATATTATTCACTTTAAGTAAAGTCTGCGTGTTATTTAACCTAAAATATCACAGCTAAATACTTACATGATCTTTGATTCCTCAACAGCAACACAGCAGACACTTTTATTTCATTTATTCTTTCATATAGCTGATTACATGATGTACTAAATAGAAACTGATTCGTTAGCTCTTTCACAAACCATGCCAAATATATTATAATCGATACATATTTCTTCAAAGTAAGCGACTAAAAATCATAAGTTTTAATAAATCATTAAAATAACGTAACATCACTAAAAGTAAAATACATGCTACGATCGCATGTAACATTTTGCAATGACGTACGCATGATCTGCACATAAACATATTAAACAATTATCATAAATTATTAAAAGTATCAAATAAGGAAACAACATAAGCAAATAGCACTCGCAAAATTAGAAAAAGATTTTAGTGGGGAATTTTGTGGAGTGTTTGATATTGAAGTAGTAGGTATGAGTATATATGTTAAAATATTGCTATTGCAGTCTCCTCTTCACTAAAGTTTGTGCCAACTGCTACGTTTGTTATGTGCGCCGTTTCTATGTCAAATTCTGGTTGTTGGGATGAGACCGCTTTTTCATTTTTGCTTCTAGTTTATATTATTTGGGGCAAAATAAGTGTTTTTATATAATTTTGGCATATATCTAGGAAAAGTAGCCGATAAGAAACAGATAAAGGAAACAGACAGAGTCAACGTCACTTCACGTCGGAGTCATGCGCGAGAGACGTACTTCCCCCGGGCGCGCCGTTCCAATTCGGCTGCATACAAATTGAATGCAGTGTGCGCTACCTCTTCGATAAAGTTTAAAAGTTGTTTTTCTTTCTACGCCTACTTCAACAAATAGATTAAGAACACAATTTCTACCTCGTTACTATACACCATGATGGCGATTTGCACACTCGACATCGATTCTACAAAGTGTCCGGCCATGTGAGATAATATCTGGAACAAACAATATCTTATTATTGGTACAATGTTATTCGACAATTACCCAAAAACAGCGCTAGCTACTAACATAACTAAACAAGTTTTTGGTAAACCTATGCGTTAACTAATAAACACCTAAATAAGGCAGGTATTCTTTCTTTCTCTAAAGCACAATAGGCGATTTGAATGGCAGCCTGCACGAACGTGCAGTTTATGTTATTTAATAATTATTATAATAAATATTTAAGAATATAAATATATTCTAATCATAATATGTAGAGTAATGTAATTTATAATTATATCATGGTATATAATAACATCTATATCATATATCATGTTCTGTTCATAGGTAGTACGTACAGCATGATTGGTAAGTGGTAAGTGCTTATATGTTACACGGTAGTTGAATGTCCTATGTGCGCTTTCAGTAGTTGCTATGTAATCAATAAAAATACAATAAAAATACGATATTACTTATGTACATCGTGAATTTCAACGAATTTAGTGTAATTATATTTCATCATCATCATTATCAACCCTTATAGCTCCACTGCTGGACATAGACCTCTCACAATGGACGCCAAGACGACCGCTCTCCTGCTACTCGCATCCATCCCGGACCGGCTACTGCACGGAGATCGTCCTTCCACCTGGTGAACGGTCGACCAACTCTTCGTTTCCCTAAACGCGGCCTCCATTATTTGCAGCCTTTTTTGTGCACCATATTGCAGGATAAAAAAGCCAAATTTAACAAAAGTTGTTTAAATATGTGTGTTCGTATATAATAAAATATCTAGTAATCTCAAACCGTTAAACATTAGACTATTGAAATGTAAATTATGCCTATTATCTCCGAAGAGGTAGGCAGAGGTGTGATAGTACATCCACAACTCGTAAGTGCAGTAGGTACACTAGCACACCCACGACTAGCCAAGGTACTGAGGCCCATGATGTCATAGATGGCAAGCCTATGGCCACTTCGGGCACATTGAAATCCCGGACAATGTAGTGCGCGCTCAGAATAATCTGAAAAACATTTTAATAATAGTCGTCCGACCTGGGGATCGAACCCAGGCCCCACGCGGCTAGCGGTCTTAACAGGCATTAAGAAATTGTAAAAAATAATTATTAGTTTTTACTAATAGCTGCGTTTTTACTAATGTATGTTTTACATTTATGTTGCATGCTAATGTATTTCAGTTTAGCAAGACATGTAGATCGAAATACATTGTAATTTAACCATCCGTATGTAACTATATTTTAATCAAATAAATTATTATATTATACTATTATTACATTATTATTACATAAGAAGGAACCTTTCCGTCTGTGTGTCATTTTACTCAGAATTTACGGGTCGGATGTGTTTGAAATGATGATGTTATTATATACCATGACATAATTATTAATTACATTACTCTATATGTTATAATCAGAATAGTAATTTTTAATAAATCATTTGTATCATCAATTATTGCTGATATTTCTAATTTTTATGGAAGAGGTATAGTGCCATGCTGCATAGCAGGATTTAGTGCCATGCATAGTGCATGACACTAAATCCTGCTATACAACGGAATTGGGCTGATGGGACCGGGGAGGTACCTCTCGATAACATAATACCGCCGTAATGCAACATCCCCAGTGGCGCGTTTCGTTGCGGTTTGTGAGTAACTAGTGGCCCATTGGGGGAAAGCAGGGCGACTCATCGGTATAGTAATTATGTGGATGTTCACAGGCGTCGGTAGTCCTAAGCAGGCTCTGATTGCTCGTGTGCCGCCTATTCTATAAAAAAAAATTTCTCCAACAAAACTTACCCAAATTTGTGAAAGATGTTTCGTAGACTCAACACAATCGATGATATTTTTAAACATCAAAATTACATCCTCCTCGACAGTTTCATCTGTCAAATTATCTTCATCCTCTTCATATTTCATTCGAGTGTTAATATACATGTCTTCAAATATCTTGCATTTGTTTTGCAAAATTGACAATATGAATACAAAAAACAAAATTTCCATATCATTAACAATTGCGCATGTAAAAACGAAACAAGCCCTACTAAGTTCCCACTTCCGATCCCATGTGGAATTTACAATAACCAATAAAGTAACATATAGTAAATATACCAACAAGCATGTGTTCAAAGAACGTGTCACATATCTCGTCTCTTTGCTATTATTCATTTGTGAGTTGATTTTTAGGAGTTTAGATAGTAATTCGGCATATCGCTTGCTGTCATACAAGCTCAGAAACATGTTAAGCGAATATCTAAGAGCACGCACAGTATAAACAAACACGCGAATATTGATCATTGTCGAAGATGTAACCGTGGTGTAAAAGTGTCGAATATCAAAATAATACAGAACGTATTGTAAAATGGTAGTAATTACCGCGTGCGCTACATTATACTTGTTACAAGCACGGATGCTGTTGTTCTTGAAATTATATTTGTGAATGCCCAGAAAACTTGTCACGTAGTGAAAAGGCTTGAATATCTTCAAGAACTCACCGTCCAGATTGTTTTGCCCTTCAGCCGCACGCACCATGCATGGCCGTGCATTCATGGTTAAAGCGAAAGGACAACTTGCTTACTTATACACAATCGATACTTCATTTTCATAAAAGCATTCGTTGTAAAGACTATGAAACTTTCGTTGTAAAGAAATTGGAGCAATGTAGAGAAATGTTAGAGCGTGGCATATATTTTCCATATAATATATAATACAACCATTATAGAAGTAGTTAGTAAACATAATATAATAATTTGTAATATAGTATATTTCAATGGGTCTCATATATATATATCCCATGTACTCATCACACATCAATATCGTTAAAGTTCTTACATAGAGTAAGAACTTTACCGGCTGATGATTTATATATGAGGCTGATTTTAGTCTCACGCTCACCGTCAGCGCTCATAGCTCAGCGCGTTGTTCGTCAGCGCCGAGGCTCAGCGTGGCTCGTTTTAGTAATATTAATAAATTTAAAGTATGTCATTTAAAAAATGGTTGATACTGAAGTAACATTTTTCCTGAAATTTTTTTGTGAATTTCCTTTTAAACACAGTTGCACACTTACGTTTTTTGATAATTAGTTATAAATTTTTGGACCCATCATAATACACTCTTTGACGTCAATGTTGTATTGCGAATACTGGCGCGTATTCTTGCTCCGTCGCGTTTGTTTCTGACATCAATGAGAATAGGCTTGGGTTGTTTTTAACAAATAATGCCATTTCAAGTATGTATAAAGAGGGGAATGTTAATATTTTGAAACTTTTATATATTGGTTCACACAACAATCGCTTGTTTTCATTTTAAACATACTACGGATACATCGTTTTCGCATTTTGGAAATAATATCTTTGTGAATGGCATTGCCCCAGAAAATAATACCATATCTTAAATACGATTCTACCACGCCATGATATGCGATAATTAAAGTTGTTCTGTTCACCGTCTGAGATAATTTATGTAAGCCATATTTACTAACTTTTTTGTGCAATTCTTGGGCGTGAATCTTCCAGTTTAACTTTTTATCTATTAGTAACACTAGACATCTTGTGCTATCTACCTGATCAATAGTGTAATTTTTACTAGTCAAAGTAATATCAGACAGATTAGGAGCCGTAATGGACTGCATATGTAATCAATACTTCATTTTTGTATAGGTTTTATGGGTTGTCCTGACTGTTCAACCATAAGCGTCCGTGAGAGTGGAACTAAAGATCAGAGTAATCAGGACTATGAGTTCCTGAAAATTTTCAAGCAGGGGTACGCAGCTTACAATAAGGGGCATGCGAGATTGAGGTCCTTCATGTCGTAGAAAAAACTAATCGGGAACCATCGCCTTACCTTGTTGAATCACTACTTATAGAATTTTTTGAATATTAATAACCCCAAGGTAAGGGAAATAGGCATATCGCAAATGATAATTTTTGTAAACCAGGGTTCAGAAATTGTTGAAACGTAAACATCCCTGTTAGGCATACCAATCGGAGTTTTTTTGAGAACTAATACCAGACCAATGACCAAAAATACAAATAATATTCGGTACATCGGTATTCATATAAAATCGGATAAAAGTCGTAAAGGAACTATAAAACTAAAACTACTTTTGCGGATTCTATCTCGGTTTCTTTCATTTGGTGGAGTCCAACCGTGACCATGGTTGCTGTAAAGCTTCTGAAACGTCGGGCTAGTTAAATAATTAAATGAACCGCGACAAAATCCGTATCCCATCCGTATGTGTATATATAT
>JAFELO010000472.1:40585-69339 GCA_017140195.1 Eumaeus atala
CGTCCATGCTATATATCCCATATACTCTCCATGTAAGAACTTTACCGATATTGATGTCTTAAGTTTACACGAATGTTACTCATTACAATAAAACAATTTTACGGATTTTGATTTATACATACTTGAAATGGCATTATTTGTTAAAAACAACCCAAGCCTATTCTCATTGATGTCAGAAACAATTATTAGAAATAAACGCGACGGAGCAAGAATACGCGACAGTATTCGCAATACAGCATTGACGTCAAAGAGTGTATTATGATGGGTACAAAAATTTATAACTAATTACCAAAAAACGTAAGTGTGCAACTATGTTTAAAAGGAAACTCACAAAAAAATCTTCAGGAAAAATGTTACTTAAGTATCAACCATTTTTTAAATGACATACTTTAAATTTATCAATATTATTATTATGAATTTTATTTCGCTAATGTATCTTAATTCTGTCTTCTATTTTATTTTATTTATTTCAGTTAATATTTAATGACATTCCATTTCAATCAAATGAGACATTTTGTCTGAATTAATTATGTGACGTTTCATATTATTATCATACAATAAATTACTTGACTAATAAAAATAATATTTGTAAACAGCTAATTTTGAAAGTATAATAGAATGATAATAACTAAACTCCCTAAAATACGGAAAATAACATAGTTTAATAATTATAATTTTGTAAACATTTGGATGCTGATTGTCTTCTGCAAAGCATGCGGGACTTCGAGTAAATGTTTAATATCTATGCTGTATACCATGCTTCTACAAATAAATATATTTCTATTTCTATTAAATACTTCATTTTCATAAAAGCAATCATTACAAGAATTTTCAGTAAAGTAACTCAGTAAATGTTATCTAACACCATATCAACGATGGTTCGTACTATTGTGAGCCTCAAGCGATTTGACTTAAAAAAAAATCGGATATATCGGTGAAACAGCCGTCTAGCTTGGATGTAGGAATGAGACTAATGGGAGTTGGCTAAGTGTCTAAAGTGGCCCCACCATGGTTCAAGCCTTGTCGTGGCGGTGGGGCTAAGTAGCCTGGGGTTATCCGAGACACCTTGGGCGAAGCCAATTGAACTGAGGAGATGGCGGCTCTTAGTACCCCTCCTATAAGAGGAGGGGACTAAAGAGCAGGAGGAGCTGCCGCTCTTTGTACCCCTCTTATAAGAAGGGAAGAGGGGACAAAAGAGCAAAAAGTGGCGGCGCATTTGCGCACGGTGCAAGGGGCGAGGATGGGAACCTCACCCCATTGCACTGTCCCAAAGTTGGTGGGGTTGTCCTGTGGTGCGTTACAACCCCATCTGTGGAGGTGGCGTCGGTCTCTTCGGGGGCTGACTTGCCGTCGAGGTGCCCTGAAGATTTGTTGTTCCGGGGCACCTCATCAAAGGCGGTACTGGTGGCACTCGCGGTAGTTTTTGTGGGTATTCGGCACTATATAATGTGCCGCGAGCCCCACACACCACTGGACCCCGCCTAGGGCCAGTGAAGGCGCGTAAATGCGTTTCCCCGCGTCAACAAAAAGAAAAAAAGTGTCTAAAGTGGTAAGGATGGGAGATTGTGATGTCAGCAGGAATAGGACTAAAGTAAGCATGCAGGATGCATATCTAGGATATAACACCTCCCGGCGGTAGACTAAATATCGGGGTGAAATCACAATGTTTAGGAGAGAACTATTTTATTATTGGAAGGGAGATCTGTACGACACATTTCGGCGAATACCAGGAGAGGAGAGGTCTTCTGCACTAGAGTGACGTTTAATAATCTTTAAAGGAGCAGTTGGTCCGGGAACTTTAAAGGAGCAGTTGGTCCGGGAACTGGATTTTGTTCTACAGGTGAATTTGTCGTGTTAATATGAAGGGATTACGGGAATAGGTAAGTCAGGCGGCTGCGTCATTTAATACATAAAAACATTTTAAAAATACAAAAGGTTAAAAACTATACAGATTACAATTATAAATGTAACCGAGTAATGGGTCTCATATTTAATAATCGGTTGTTGAGTTAGAATTTCACCGGTTTGATCCTGTATAGATTTTAATATTGATTTTGTTTCAATAGTAAAGACATCTAGATCAATATTATGCAATTCTAAAGGAGTCTCATTACTGATTATCTTACAAAACTTATCTAGTTTACACCAAAATTGATTTATAACATCAGAATCGGGATAGATTACAGAAACATTAATTTTAACATTATTAAATTTTGGTATTAGTTTTGTACATTTACAGGAAGCTATATAATTGTTTGGTACTAAAAGTATCCCTATGCAAATTATACTTACTTCTAGAATTTTTTTATGATTTAGTATTTAGGAATTGTACAAAGGTCCAATTGTTGCTATAAAGTGGTGTCCACAAATCAATATTTCCATGGACGAAATCGGTTTTACACTGCACTGGTACAGCCTTTATCATTTTGGTCCTGAACTCAATTTCACAACTCGGGTTAGCACTAACGGGAGACACGGTCATGACGTCGCAGATGTATTCACACGTGTTTACCGCTATGCATTCCTTCAGCGTATCTAGATTACAGTATTCTGATCGGTCCTTGATCATTGCTAAATATCTATTGTTGAGTATAACATAAGTAAAAGAGTTTTATTGTATTGTGAGGTGTGGGTAATGCTATGCTATGGTACAAATTGAATGTTCTTGAAGAAACTAAAGATATTCTTAATACGAAAACAATCTTGATATTTAGACTATAACATACAATACTGTAAACATTTAATAAAATATGAATATTATTTAAGGCTAAATCTACAGGTAACTTATAATCTACATATAAATAATGGTAGTTATCGACAATTTCATCATAAAACTGTGTGGGAGGTAATATTGATGGATGCAAAATATTTTGGTTACTAAGCATAACAAACGCTATCATCGTTTGTTATGTCTTCGAAGCGCAATGATAATGTTGTAAAAAAGTTGAGAAATCAGGATATACAAGGAGTGGAGCAGTTGTTAGTCTATGTTTCAACGTGTCAAAAGCTAGTTGTTGTTCATTTTGCCATGTAAAAGGAGTATCTTTTTTCAGTAGCTTAGTAAGGGCTTTAGCTCTCTTAGAAAAATCTGGAATAAAACGGCGATAGTATGATACAAAACCAAAGAAAGCAGTTACGGCTTCAATCTTTCCAGGATTTGACTTGCAGCTTTAAATAAATTAATAATATTATTGTATCTTGTTTCGGCCCCGTAGGTCATCGCGGGGAGAACGCACTGGTTGAAGACTTCAAGCCCTGCGATATAGGCGACGTGAGAATGTGACGAAGCTTCCAGAATGCTACCATACCCCACTGAATTCTTCTGTAGGCTTCCTTCTCGAAGTTTTGTCTACCTGATTGCAATAGTTGCCCGAGGTATGCGACTTCGAGAATAGCACCATCGACGTTGACCGGCCTAGGGAGAAAGTGTCCATTGAACATGACCTTTGTCTTGTCTAAGTTCATCCTAAGGCAAGTACGTCGGGAGGATTCATTTAGGGTGTGCAACATTTCCTGCAAGCTCTCCAATGATTTGGCCAACACAACGATATCGTCGGCGAAACGAAGATGTGAGAGGTACTCGCCGTTAATATTTATGCCACATTCTGCCCAGTTTAAAGTAATAAAGACGTCTTCCAAAGCATTATTGAACCGTTTCGGGGAAATGACATCTCCCTGTCGCACTCCTCGATGCAATTTGATTGGCCTTGTTTGTCCACCCGGAATCAGAACGGACATAAAAGCAGCATCATACAATGCTCTCAGTACGTCGACGTACCGCCAATCGACCTGACGTCGCTGTAAAGCTTTCAGAACAGCTCAGGTTTCGACAGATTCATACGCTTTTTCATAGTCCACAAAGGCAAGGCAAAGCTGCTGATTCCTCCTGACAAAAGACATAAGTCTTTTGTACAACTTGCCTCATGGTGAAAATGTGGTCCATGGTGCTAAATCCTCAACGAAAGCCAGCCTGCTCCGGTGACTGGAATTCGTCTAGCTTCGTGGTGAGATGATTCGACAAGACTCTTGAGAATAACTTGTAAATATTGCCAAGAAGTGTAATTGGTCTGCAATTTTGAAGAAGTGATGTGTCGCCATTCTTAAAAAATAAAACAACGTCGCTTTCAAGCCATGCCTTAGGAGGTACGCCCCGCTGAAGGACAAAAACAAAAATCTTTTTAGCTCTCGTAAAACCGTTCGCCTCCAGCCCTAAGAAGCTCAACTGTAATTCCGTCCTTTCCCGGAGCCTATCCCCCTTTAAGCTGCGTAAGAGCCGAACTAATCCCACTCAAGCTGACGTCCAGCAGAACGCCAGACAAATGTCGTGTTAGGCTTGAACGCGGATCATTGTTTAGGATATCGGGATGAGGAGCGTGCGACGTATACAACTTACTATAGAAAGCTTCGATCTCAAGTAAGATCCCAGGCTTAGAAGAAACGGTTACCCCAGAATCAGTCCTAGCCTTTGTCAGATGGCTTTTTCCGAGTTTCTTTACAAAAAGCTTCGACCCTCTATTCTGCTCAATCGCTTCGGTAACCCGTTGCGTATTTCAGCAGCGAAGTTAACTCGGCGTATTAGTTTGAGTATTTGCTTAGAAAGAAGCTTGACATGGGCAGTCGTAACGTCTTCGTGTGCTCTGCGTTCCCTCGTAAATCCAAGCGTCTAATCTAAGAGTTTAGCTTCCCTGCTCATATACTTACTCCTACAGTATCCTTTACCCACGTCCCGCATGCAACCAATCACGCCACTCATGGCCTCGTCAATTGCCATTGTAGTTTCCGACGTATCTATCACATCGAAAAATCGGCATCGAACCGGTATTTTAATTCTAGTTTGAATTTTTCGGTTCTCACGGAAGTTAGGTCGCAGTGTTGACTGTACTAAACGGACACGCTCGCGTCGAAAGCCTATCTTCAGAGAGCCTCTAACCAGTCGGTGATCACTTCCGGTTCTAAACCTGTTGATCACGGAGACATCCCTAAATATAGGCTTTGGGTCCGTCATAATAAAGTCAATCTCGTTCCTTGTCACAGTATCGGGGCTCTGCCAAGTCCACTTTCTATGGGGCCTCTTCTTAAAATAAGAATTCATTAAGAAGATGGCCTCGAGGAAATTTACCTGAATTTGCCCCCTGCGATTTCGACTTGCAACTCCATGTGGTCCCAGACTCGTTTCGACACTTTGGCATTGAAATCCCCCGTAACAACATTAAAGTGGGCCCTACAGGTGGTATGTATGGCCTTTGAGACATCATCATAAGCTGCCTCCACATCATCGTCTGAATGTTTTGGCGTTGGTGCGTATTCTTGTATCACCATGAGCCTGTACCTCTTACTGGGCTTAAGTACGAGACACGCCACCCTACTCGACACACTAAAGATTTCGACGAAGTTACCTACGAGGGATTTATTCACGAGGAATTCTACGCCGCCTTTCCCTGAAGTGGAATAGGCGACCCGATGGCAAAGTTATGGTGTCTTCACCTTGTCTTCGGACGTCACATAAACCGAGAACGTGGCATAGGATTTTTTCCAGTTCCACTTCAAGCTCAACTAAGTGGTTATCTAGTCGAGGCATTCGTCCGTTATACGTAGCCAGGTCAAATCGGTGGTAGCCATCCGTAGCCCGGAGATTCTTAACACCCCTTGTTCTACCGTTACCATGGCCACTACCGTGGCCAGAACTAGTGGAACTAACGGGAACTAGGGGCCGAATTCCGTTGTTGTTGGATTGAGGTTGGGGGTATTCTTTGACCGCCCCACACAGCACAGTTATTAGAATTTGAAAAATCCTAATAACACTTTTAGTATGGTCCTACCCGGGGATCAAAACCGCTACCTCACGTCTGCGGCTGAACAAGCTTACTAGCACGAAGCAGTTAATAAATACATACATACGTACACTGCAACAAACATTACCCCTCTTCTAACATATCCGTATGATAAGGAAATAGCTTTCTACTAGTGCCAAACTTTATCATCATCACCATCAGCCAGACGTCGTCCACAACTGGACATACGTCTCCCCCATAGAGCGCCATAGGTAGTGTTCTCTAGCCACGTGCATCTAGCGACAGCCAGTACTGTCTAAGTTTTGATCGAAAACTTGTCGCTTTATTAATATTTTTTTTTAATTCGACTAGTTTCCACAGCACTAGTTGTTGTTGTCTGCGTTTCTAAAAGGAGGAACAATTATACACAACAATTCAATTACTAACTTTATTAATTACTAACTTTTATTAACTAATATAAAATGCATTAAGATAAATCTAAACGCTTACACGCGTAGGTTAAAATGAACAATTTAGTATACAGCTTGAGTTGTGTAGAGGGCCTATGTTATGCTTGCTATTTTAATTTCTTTGAGGCTTCTGACCGAAATCGCTTCTTTCAACAATGTTGAAACGAAATTAACAAGTTTACAGCTAAAAATTAATCCTTGTCTATTGTCGTCGATAGTAATTTCTCTGGTATATAACAAAGGAAATGTTTCGTATAAATTATAAAAAAATGTAAAAAAAAATATCGAAATAAAATCGTCAAGTTACAAGTAGCAATAGGATAAAAAGGAACGGGAACCGCTGCTGAACCAGTTGGAGTTGAACCTCTTTGGTGTAGAGTTGATATAGAGTACTGTCAGAATAAACATCAGAGGCAGCAAAAAAAATATATAATCTTTGACTGCATCTGATTACAGCCGTTCAGCAGTAATTATCGTTCTTAGACAATAATATAACATAATGTTAACGTTATGTGGTCACATGTCAATGAACGTACGATGGGGTTGTCATGTCCTTATTGGCTAAAAACCCCCTAACTAAAAAAGAGCGCAATATAACTACTGCTTAAAAACATTTTTTAGGAGATGATAACATTCATGTATGTGTGATAATAAAAGTGAATGATTAAATTAAAGTTGTATTTAAAACACATAATGCTATGTATAAATAGATGTATGCCACTTTTATAGTGGGCCGATTGTATTCTTTGTTCAAAAATTGCTAGTAAAAAATAGGGAATTAAAAGTAACTAATCGCGTTTTTTTGTCTGTAGTTTAATGTAAAAAGAATAATAATATTAATTATAAATAAATGAGATTTTAAGTTTCTTAAAAATCATATTTTACAGTCAAAATACCTTTTTGATAAGATAACGCCAACTTGTAAATATTATTTCTAGAATACAGAGATTAACTATATTCTATTTACTAATAATAATTAATTATTAATTGGAAATAAACATTCGTTTTTATCTTCGATATAGACATACCTGTCAGTATTGAAGTGATAGATGAGGTTTGTAATTTTCATGACAACTTTTGATGTTGCTTTCCATAGAGAAATTAAAAAAGATGCTTTTTAAATTAAAAATAGAGATGAAGATTATTAGACTGTGCTGTCCATAGCTGGAGCAAATATAGAAACTTGATCCTTAAACGGCGGCCGTTTAGACTAGACTACTGCTAGCCCTGTATGCTGCTCAAAGCCATGCATACTGCTCAAAACGACACTTGGAAAATATGTATGCGGCTCTTAAGAGCCAACTCCCATACAGTAAGAAGAAATCGGTGCAACACCGACCGGTTTTGACAAAGACCGACGCGCATAGATATCAGCATCAATGTCATGCATATGCGTTGCCGTCGCGTCCTCCCCTCTAATGGGCCACCGGCTACGATCTTATATTTCCTTAAGTGCCCTTGTAAATTCTTTGGATGGACTCCTCTGTTGATCTGATGTGTCCTCTGAACACAAGGAAGCTTAACCAATGATATTTTTCATAGCACGCAGACGAGAAATTTTTACGACTACCGACGCCCATAGACATCCACGTTATTGTTGTCATGTAATGCGTTGCCCCTCCTTCCCTCCTCACCTCCAATGGGCTAAAGAGTGTTATGTTACACCTGTGCGCACTGCTCTCTGACCGGGGGTGCCCTCAGGTCGGGGTACGTGGTATTCCGACTTGTTCAGCCACAACCTGGTATAGGATGAGACAGACGGTCGCGTAACTTGTTAGGGTGAACAGATATAAAAAAAAAACTAAATCGAAAAACAGTTATCTCTGCTGGACCATCATCAGTAGTATTCGAGAAATATTGTAATTTAAGAACAAAGAAAAATCATACGTGTTCAGTGTTTTCAGTTATTTGTATAATTATATATTAATATTAAAATTACTTACAAGCACAAAACATAAACATTTTCAACAAATCTCAAAATACATTCCATAGTATAGTTACGTTAACGCAATACCAGTGTTTCCCAATTAATCTCCTTCCAGGCTATCTCATTTTAATCGTCTTAACTATAATTGTGACCACAAATTCAAATTGAAGTCCCGCTGAGTTTGTTTCGCCAGTTCTTAAATCTGTGCTTTAGTGGAACGAGAAAATATTTCTTTGAAAGTAAATGATTACTAAGAATCCTATCTTGAACAAAATATTTGCAATTCCTATTAATGGTATGCGTTTCCCCGGGGGTACGCGACGTAACACTAAGGAATAAGCGCATTTTCACTTGTGAATAAACTACTAACGAAAATGCAACACATTTTTTGCTTTTGCAAAGAAGCGCTTATCACAACAATTTAAGCTGAATCATTCATCATTACCAGATATATTACAATGGTAAGAATTAACGAAAAATAAGATCAAAAAACAACAACACATTTTCACGTCAGTTCTATCTACACTGGGCAGAGAGAACGGAGTGCTACATGCCACGATTTGCCTTGCTTTCTTTCTCTTTGTATAATTATGATACATCGCTTTTACAATAAGGAGTACGCAGTGTACAATAAGGGGTACGCAGCTTACAATAGGGGGTACGCGAGTGTCACGTCCATCGTGTCGTAGGAAAGACGAATTGGGAACCATCGCCTTACACGATCCTGGAGTTTACTCCTGCATCCTCACATGACGTACACTTTTTCGACGCGCTTCATGCAAAACACCTCCTTAGTTTTGGGACAAGTTATCGAACCGTGCTCCTTCATCATGTCTTTGAGTGCCTGAAAATAATACAGAAAAGTATATTTTTAGTCTTTAAGAGCACTATACATAGCAGCCAAATCGGCACGACCGGCGGTCCGCGTCGATCTCTTCACACCGTCGTAAAAGTGATGCTACACTCTTGCGCATCGGAGATTGTGAGCTGTGGGTAGCGTATTGTAGGGGAGGGAAGCGAGGCAGCACGTCTGCATAACAACTGTGCGGAAATATGTTGGCGTCAGTAACCAAAGGCTCAGACTGCACCAGCACACTTAGACTATAAGTTAATAATTTAGACACCGTTCGATCTGCCGGCCATTCTAATAATAATAATTATGTCGTTTTTAGCCGAATTTCGGCCACGTCGGCTATCTCAATAAAACTAGCCAACTGCACAGGACATATTACAGTGTACAAGTGCACTCCCTGTGCCGTCATTCTCCTATACACCGATGGGACGGCAGTCCGACACGACCGTAGCGAAATCAGGCGCAGGACCGACGGCTTAACGTGCTCTCCGAGGCACGGGGGTGTAACACCGCCAACTTCCTGACTCCGGACTGTTATTAGAAATTGAAAAATCCTTAAACACTTAGGTCCGACCCGGGACTCGAACCCTAGAACGACTGAGGTTGAACATGTTATAGCAATTATATTTTGCTACTTAAACATTTAATAAAAATGTATCTGTCATCTTTGACTGTTAGTCTGAGGGTGTGCTCGGTGTCGAAGCCACTCGTTAACTTTTTTTTCGTCGAGGAGGAAAGAATCACTTTTAAAATATTATAATCAAATAGTTTTTCTTTTCCGCGCGGGAACCTATATTGTCCTGAGAGGATGCCTCGAACGCGAAATACCGGCGTTGTTAATTTGAATTATTAATTACATAAAAGGGTGAGTTCATGATTTCTTGTCGACGCCATATTTCATATCTTATGTTTCGAAAAATCCTTATTAATGTTAAAATGTCTTAATTACCTTATGTGTGCTTTTTGATAGTAGTAATTACATATTTGAATAGTATAATGCCACGTATGAAAATTTACGTGGCACGTTGGGACGGAATCTTATTGATTGTGTGTTCCTTTTCAGAGCTTCATCAGTATAATCTTCAACTATTGAAGTTGAGGATTGAAGACCAATCCGTCTGACAGGATTAAATATATATATATATATAACCTAATTAACTAAACCTCTAGTAGTCCTTTAACCCCATGTGAACTCCTCTTATAGAATATAATAAATTGTCACCATGCTTACCACTAGAGCACAGAGACTCTACTCCGTGCTCGTATGTTGTACCAGTACTCACCCGCTCCCCGTACACCTGTCCGTTGGGCAGCACCATGGGCTGGTTGTGCTCGTTGAGAGGGCGACGCGAGATGCGGCACACGAGGCGCGAGTGCGAGCAGTGCGCGTGCGGCAGCGTGCTCGCGAGCGCGTTCAGCGGCGGCTGGCACGCCGGGCACGCCGACACTTTAGTGCTCTCGTTGTAGCACTGAGTGAGAGGTGTTAAGGAAACGTAGTGGGGGTGCATCGAAATGGATGCCGAAAAGACATTAGACAGCATTAAAGACAAATCTTGGACTGTAGAATTTGAAATAGAAATAAATATAGTTGAGTTTATATTTTTGGCCAAATTTTCTGGTTTGTTCTGCAGCCTAGCACTGATTGATAAAAGGACCCGGAGAAAAATCTCTGCCCTACGAATATATGACGAACATGTTGATATACTGTCGTCATGTTACTTGATATGTTTTCATATCTGTGTTGTGCTCTCCTTTTCCCCAACACTCCTCGGGATGAGGACAAGGAGGCAGGGCAACGAATACTTGCACTACTCCTTTGTAGTCTCCTAATTTTTAGCCAAGCACCAACTCAATCTGATTAAGAAATAGTGACATTGAAAAAGACTAGTACTTGATGTAAAGCTAGGATCTTAAATTTAGACTTACCGTTACGAGCGCTAAATTTCTCACTTTGTCACTACGACGGCACTAGATGAGCGCTACTTTTTAACACAATTTTTATGCAATTCAGCTCATACGAATCTGCGAGTTTAGGACTTTTTGAAAGCGCCAAGAACTAGCTGTGCTAGGCACTTTCAAAAAAGTTGCGGTCCGCAACTAGACCGCCTAGACTAACTCTGGAGTCTGTTAGTGCTATATATGTGTACATACGAGCTTTAAAAAGGATATGGAGTATTGAGCGCGGCTAGCCCCAGCTGCAAGGTAACTGGTAGAGGGGGCAGTCGCGCGGGGTGTAGCAGGCGCGCGTGCTCCCAGCGGAACTGACGCACCAGCGCCGCCCAGCGCCAGCCGCCAAGCAGAGAGCGGTATGGCTCCACCTCTGCAGGTGAGAAATGATGATAATAATCTATATCAATATTATGAAACGAAAGCGTGTTTGTTTGAAGGCACCAATATTATAAATTACAGGTCCGATTTAAAAGCAACTACTTTTCCCTCAATAAGTAAAATAAAAATATAAAAATTAGTTGTTTTTAAACGCTGAGATGTTATGTACCATCACGCTATGATCGAAAGTAGCGGAGTACGCAGTGTATACGGGTGAAACCGCTTCGAGCAGTACCACTACATGACTGCTGACTCTATACAAGACGGCTCTTTAACGAAAGACATCTTAAAAATTTATTGATTAATATTTGATAAAGTTTTATTGTGCAATGATTATTTATGTAATTAGATTTGCGTTATAAAACATTCATTTATGAGAGAAGGGTGATGCATGGACCACAGAACTCTCTGAAACAGGGGAATAACATTACAAATGTTCTCATGTACCTCTGTATTCTGGTGTACCACAGGGCTTATGTCTCAATCCTTTACTCTTTACAACATTCAAATTGTGTAATGACGTAATAGACGCTTCTCAAATCAATATGTAATAGAAAAGGTATTAATGTAATAAATATAAAAGGTGATTCAAACATTAACTGAAAATATAACCAAGTATCTTATAATAATAATTTCAAGGCACCCACCAGTATCGTTAGGGAAGGCTAGCATGCCCATGCAATGCTGTATATCCACCAGCTGGTCGTCCTCAAACGACGAGAAATGTTTCTTGGCGTAGCGCACCGCCTCCAAACGACGGTCCTCGCGCACCAACTCGATAAACTCCTAGATGTATAGATACTCATGATTAGAGACGAATTTAGATGAAAATTCAGTTTGAATTTTCAGTCTTTCAAAGAAAATACGAGCACATTCCTCACAAGGATGTGACGATATATTGAAAATTATTGTTAAGCAAGCTTATAAATGTTTCCCGATACTCACTTTCAATTTTTAAGTACATAACAAGGTCTAGCATTTGTAACTGACAAAATTTTGAAACCCACTACAGAAACGAAGTCACAGCAGCGTAAAGAATATCTTCCGGAGCGATGACACGTCGATGCCTATATCATGTATGATATTTATAGCCTTATTTTTACTATTCGCCATCTACCCTCTACATATATCTACTATAAGTTCATAACACAATAAAAATCTGAAAGAATATTCAGCGACGTCATGACAAAAAAAATTTGGGTGTACACAATTTTTTTATTGTGGTACTAACAGCGCTCTCAGTTTTACCCGCCAGAACGTCAATCGATATTTCAGGATGTTTTGTTTTTTGTAGCAAAAACTTAATAATAATCGAAAAGACGACCTTTATTTTGCCCTATAAAATCCGCTGTTTTTCAGTGAAAATTGCATAAAAAACAGTCCAACCGCCTAAAATTATCCCGTACAAATAGAATAACTGAAGGAAAATTAAAATGTTTTTAGGTATTACTATAAAATGTTCATAAATCGCATGAATTAATTTGTACATTATGAAAATCAGAATTCAAACTAATTCCTAGCAATTTTTTTTTGTAATGCTGCTGGAAGTATATACACATCCAGCAGCCTGGAGCACAGAACTAATAATGCATTTCTATAAGGTAGGTGTGCCGCAAGTTTATATTAAACTTTTTTACATTAAGTGCGCTGAAAACTAAAAATTTTGTATTATTAATCTACTTTACAAATACAAATAAATGAGAATAAAAGTAACTAAGTGTGTCAAGAGCGAGAGGGTCTTACAGAAGGCAAAAGGAATGCTGTAAGTTTAAACATAGTCTCTATTTAAAATACCGCCTTTCTAAATAGAATATATTGTTAAATTATAGAATATATTGGTAATTATGATAATAATTTCACACTTGACATACGTAATTCAAATAATTCTGATATTTGGCGGAAATTTGCAATACACACTTGTCAGGATACGACGATATGCATGCAAAGATACCCAAGACTTGCAGTAGACAACTAGCCAAACCACCAGCCCACATTACAAAATGTATTGATGACTAAAGGTACATTTCCCACAGCTTTTAAGTACTCACTTGTTAAACCAATGTTAAGAAAAGGCAATAAAAGTGATATAGACAACTGTAGACCAATTCCTGTTACATCAAAAATATCTGGAAGAATACCAGTTGTTTAAAATTACTAGCTTTTTCACTATATAAAATATCTTAAGCCCAGAACAATATGGATTCAGGAAAAGTAGATCAACGACACATGTCTGCGTCTTTCGCACTAAAATTATTACTGAATACCTGTCGCTGCAATATTCCTGGATCTAACGAAAGCATTCGATTTTGTATCGCATGAAATACTCTTAGATACCTTTCTAATCGTAAGCAGTGATACATCAGAAATAAAAGGAGAAATTCGAAAACCTACACTCGTCTCCATTCCTGTATAATAATAGATGTGGAGTGCCTCGAGGCTCAATTCTCGCTCACCCTCTATTAATGATATACCCAGTGCCATAAAACATAACTGTTTACTCTTTGCTGATGACACGATATTAATTTAACAAACTAGAAACACAATCTATGAGCTTCAGATAAACAACTCACTTGATTTTTTATCCTTTAACCGTAAAAAAATAAAAGTTAACGCCATCAAAAACTTGTCCAACTTCTCTCCCACAACACTACTCGCAGCAGTCTCAAGGTCTCATACGATAGCGACCTTATAGAAGTGGTAGATGTTACACACGAACAGATTAACGATTAAATGTGGAAAGTTTATGTTTGCCTTAAGAAATATAAAAATATCCGTATCAACTAAGGCAGCACT
Source organism: Eumaeus atala (assembly GCA_017140195.1). Taxonomy (NCBI): domain Eukaryota; kingdom Metazoa; phylum Arthropoda; class Insecta; order Lepidoptera; family Lycaenidae; genus Eumaeus; species Eumaeus atala. The sequence continues at coordinate 54,728 of JAFELO010000472.1, forward strand.
TTTGGCTTATCACAGCCATGTGGTCTCCATACTACGTTCTCATCATATGGGGGGGGGGGGTTACACATGCATGAGATCGCTGCGCAGTGTTAACATTTTAGTTACCTGTCAACCATTATTGATTGACAGGTAACCAAAATGTGCTACAGTGTTAGTGAGTTACCTAAATGATAATTGCAACAAGAGGTAGCACTTACGTATGGGAAAATGATAGAATAAATTCTATCTTTTTTTATTTTATTTTATTTACGATTTTATTATTATTTTATTGTTGTTGCGGCTTAACTTTATTTTTATGTATGGCTATTATAATATTAGTAGCATGTTTTTATGTTTTTACTAACTTGACTAGCGTAACTTAAATTCTATCTACATATAATGAAAATGTATGATGTATATTGTATATTGTGCACCTAAGATGTATTGTAACAAATATTTTGTACTACAATATTGCTAATAAATTTCTAATTATTTATTTACATTTGGGAATCCCTGATATTTACTAATATATACTAATATGATAAAGCAGAAGATATAGTTGATTGAATGTTTTGTCACTTCTTGATGGAAATTAATGTTAACACTTGAATAAATAAATAAACTTTATATACTTTTCCCACAATTCACATATTTTTATGATGTATATGATGATAAGTCGAAATGTAAATTGAAAAATAAATTAATTGTGGAAAAAGTATATAGAGTTTATTTATTTATTCAAGTGTTAAAACAGAAGAGTTTAAATTTTGTTATAATACTATGTACTTAATTACCTGTATGCGTATCTTGAATTCCATGGTGGAATTGAGCTTGCGTAGCTTGGAGCGGTTGTCGGCGCACCACTGCAGGCAGCGCGCCGTGCGCCGGGCCGCCAGCTCTCTCTCCACCTCCGCAGCGGCCGCGTAGATGTCTGCAAGAGTACCGTAACTTTATCCCTTCACCATGATAAAAAAATTAACAAACTATATATGCTAAGTGTCATACAAAATAAAAATAGCAAGATATACAATGAGCGACGAAAAACCGTCCACATAAAAGATGTGCAACGGTCCAAATTATACACTTTGTAAAAACCACTTAAAGACATGCGCGTAAGGTTGACACATCAAGGAAACATGTTTGAATTATGCACATCTTTTAAATAGAATCTGCATTGTAAAATCGACTTAAAATCATACACGTTAGGTTGACATGGCAAAAAAATATGTTTATAGTAAAAAAATATGCATTACAATGACAGTTGAATATGAAAACTCTTGTATTTTTGCAAATCAACGACCCGTGTTCATGCAACAAGTAGCACTTCTTGTGTAGGTGACTAATCAGTTCAGATGGGCCCAGATCGCATCTTCTCCTTTTGATAACTACCGACGCCCATAAAGATCTGCATAATTACTATTGAGAACGAAGGGTCGTTCTCGCTACTAATAGGCCATCGGATACTCATAAATGGAAATGAACATGAGACCTTACAGCTATCACGTGAGCGAGAGGTACCGCCAGTCGTGCCAGCCCAATTCGGCTAAAATTCAGAATGGGTACTTACAAATATAGCTTTATATTTGGAGGAACAGACCAACAATTGGCGTCATTTGCTGAATGCCGACGCCCATTAACAACCACATAATATGCACATTCGTTACCCCTTTTTACGCCAGCCACATACACAAATCTTGGTGATCCGAGTTTGAAATAAATACAATCGGGAACTTCATTTTAATAAAACCTTCTGCTGGTTCTGAACCCTAGTACAGAGGAAAGAACCCGGCAAGAAAAACTCTTATGTTACAAATACATATATGCAAATGCCCTGTCCTTCTTAACCTCCGGACAACGCACTGAGCCAGCTGTGGGCGATCACTTACCGACATTGGTGAGGTCGCGAAGGTCCTGTGCGTCTGCCAGGCTGGTGGCGGACTCGTAGTAGCCATTGCGTAGGAAGTAGTCCACTAGCATGCGATCCAACCGCACCTTGCGAAACTGGTTAATTGTGGTCTAGAAAAGGTATTATTTATAGCACAGAGGGTAGAAAGAAAAGGATCAATTGGAGGCAAACGACGCCCTTAAAGGTCCGAGACGAAAAGTAGCCCTATTTCGCCTTATCCTCCCCAATACGTACATTCATGTAACTGAGGATTTTAAAAAGAAATTTGAGAGCTGTACAACAATGATACTGTGGATGGTGTCGATATACTTACGTCTTAATTTCTTCTCAAATGAGACGAATAAGTGGACCAAAATCGGTAAGTGTTTTGATATTATGACTTAAGAAATGAGGTGTTATGAATTGTGTGCAAAGTGCTGCGGACACTAATAAGTAGGAGGTCTACCTTAACCTGTGGGGCGCTAGGATCAGTGAGGGCCTCGGCTTGTTCCTTGAGGTGCTCCAGGCGCTTCTTGCAGACGAACGCTGCCTGCACCTCCTCGGTTATAGCTTCTGAGGCTTTGCGCTTCATTGTTGTCAGCTTTTCCACCTGTAATTTATGTCATCTGTGCTTAGCAATGTGGTCTTAATCTAGCCAGGAATGAAGTACCCACTCTGATACTTCAATTCCTAGACGCCTTATGACCTTGAATGAGATTATAGATCACACCATGATAATAACTGCTCCATGTAAATTTTAAATATTAAATAAATTAATGAACAAATGAATGTAACAATTAGTGAATGAACAAACGAATAAATAAATGAATTAATTATTTTAAAACATTCATATGTTGGTAAAGCAAAAGTCGGTTATAAACTAATGTAAAACTAGTTCGCAACATATGAAATGGACAATAATGTAAATAACAGTTTTTGACGCATAATATGTTACTGAAAAAAACCTCCCACAATCGTATCCTTTTACAGGATAGAAGGGCAAACAAGCTTTTCAACGGCTACTTAAGTATAGTGATTTATTCAAACTTTGACACTGAATCAATATTCCAAAACAAGCAAATCCGTAAATGTTCTCATGACGTGATATAAGAGCTAAGACCCTTACAATTTTCATATTCCTATAATGTTTCCATTGCAGTGTTAGTAGACTATCAAAGGAGTAGCAAAACATTTCTTTATAATAATTAAAGATATTCACTACAGTGTGAGTAAAACAGCCGGCAGCAGCAGAGATTAGACAGCTGAACTGTCATGTTTTGTGTGGTTTGTGAGTAGCCTGTGGCCCATTTGAATTTTGAGAGGAGTGGAAGAAAGGAGGGCAATGCATCTGACAATTATGCTGATGTCTATTGACGTAGGTAGTCCATAAAACTGTTAATTGCTCGTTTTCATGAAAAAAACACAAACATTCACTTACCATACCACCAAGTAGAGCATCTATTTCTCCAGCGCTGCTACCATTCTTGGCAGCTGTATCAATGTCCCCGGCAGCTGCGGCAACCTGACGGGCCTCCACATCCAATACCCTTTGCGCATTACGGTAGCGTTTGTTGAACACCTCGTATGGCACCTCAAATACATATATTACTACATAATAACAATTATATCACACATCCTCTAAACAGTAGGATCAATTCGCAAAATATTTTTAATGTATGGTTTCCTGTGTGGCTTCAATACATGATTGGACCCTGAAAGTGTTGATGGTAACATATCGGAAACCATCACAGTATGAAGTCCAAAGCTACTACTGAACCAATACAAGAATTTTTATGCAGTTACTGCAATAAATTTTTTAACAACTGACTAACTATAAGCATGCTAAAAAAAGTTAGGTGAATGGCATGCCTTATCAGATTGATAATGATGACAATAATAAATAATTATAGATTAAAAAGTAACTAGGCTCTAAAAAAATATAGCCTGTGCACTTGTAAACATCATCAGTCTGTTTTCATCCACTGCTGAACATAGGGCACTGCCTTCATCAACTGTGTTCATCCCCTGCTGTACATATTCTAGTCTTACATCTCTACTGAATATAGACCACTGTCTTCATCCACTGGTGAACATAGATTCCTCAGCCATCAACCACAGCTGGACATATGCCACTGTCTTCATCCACTGTTGGACATAGACTGTCATCATCTACAGCTAAGCAAGACCTAAGGTAAGCTAACCACTTACATTCACAACAGTGATAGTAAAACTGTATAACAGAAATTTAAAATTTCTTTCAAGAAAAAAAAATATAATTATTGTGTGTCATCGAGGCGTCATTGAAAATAAGAAGTTTATATTAACGTATATAAAGTCATATGACGTGTGTTATGGATATTATGCAAAACCTATATTAATTAAATCGTAATTTACACAGTGTGAATTGTAACTAGCAAACTACAACAACATTGTAAAGTCAAAATAAATTCTGCATTTTTAATCTTGCCATCATTTATATAATTTCCTTGCGTTTTATTAATTCATTTATTAGTTAATATATTTCTATTGATCCATAATAATTCCGCACATACCTTCAATGTAGCATGTTCCAATGATTTTATTTCGTTCATTGTCGACATTTAGAATTATATACGGACAACACGCCTTCTTTATTTGGACTTAAAGATACGCCACACAATGAAAACAAAACTCAGCTGATTGTTGATTAAAAATGGACTTTACATTCCAGGATTTCTAATGTAAAAAAAACTTATACATTGAAGTATAACTTAAAAAGAACAATTAGTTCTTAGTATTTATTATGTTAAATCAAATAAATAGCAAGTTAATTGATCTATAAATTCCTTCAGAGGATAGTTTTAGACAGCTGACAGGATGATAATGTGTCAATATTAAAAGTCAAAACTTAAAAGCAATATCTATTAAAATTTTACCTATGAATGGAGTATATAGAGATTAGGAGAGCAAGCTCCGCCAGTAGGAAGTTTTGTATATTAAACCAACAAGGGTCGCTAGGACTAACGTATATGAAAAATAGTATGCCAATTTAAACAAGGGGTGGGGTACACTCACGTTATGGTCCACAAACGCAGTGTAAGTAAAACTAAAATTAATAGTAATAGAAATTATTATCTCTATGCTTAAATTACTTAAAAAATGACCTAAGGCTCTCAAAACAAGGACTCAAACCACATCTACATAATATCGATGTTGAGTTATATCGATAAAAACCTTACAAATTTGGTTCACAATTGTTTTTTAACATAATATCAAATTTGTAAAAATACATATTAAGTGAGTTTCAGAGATGGGGGATAAAATATAAGTCGCGATATTAATTTATTTAAAACAAATTTAAATATTTAAATATTATTTAAATGAAATATCAATTTTATTTTTCATGTTCTGGGGATGAGAGTATGGTCGCAGGAGCAGACCCCCTTAAGGAAGAGACCCTTGTGCCAGGTGTCCAGTTGCTAATAGATCACAACGCTATCTGATGATGCCCGCGGTGGTTTTTGCCAATAGTTGACCTTTTCATGAGACAGAACCTGGCATAGCCCCGCTGATTATACTCAGGTCTAGATGAAGCACATTTGTATCTAAAGGGACAGCTTTGACGTTGCGTAGTCTAAACCACCTAGAGCAGAAGGTGTATCAATATGGACAGTTGTAGATAATAATTATTTTAATGTCGCGTTACTAAATGGTGGACAGAGTAAAATGCAACATATCATTATTTTATTTAATAATAATTAAATAAAGTAAACTAAAATCATATGAGTTTGCAAGTACATTTATGAGAAAGGGCCTATTTTATAATAAATTAACGTCTACAATAATATTTTGCTAGTATCAAGTGTTCCTTCTTATATCATTATTTTATGTTAGAAATACTTAAAATAATAAGGTGTATATATCGCCTTGACCAGCAAACGATTTTAATATTCCTTGGTATATATAAGTCGTATTATTATATTATGTATTAAACAAGTGTAAAAATTATCTAAATTTTGTATCAATGCCTGATTTTAGGAACAGAAACCATTTTTTTTTATAATATTATCAAGTTTCTCTAAACAAGATGAATAAGTATTTATAAATACGATTTTGTAAATTTGCTCGATATACCGATATTTCCTCCTTGAAATATCGGTATATCGTGCAACAATTAATATGTTTATAAATATCGATATACCCATATATATTTTTATTCGCCAACTATACAGAATGGGCAGGCCACGCGGCAACTCATTTTATATAACTACTATGCCGGTTGTTTATGTACCTGTAGATGGTTGTTCTATACAATAAAGTCTGCCGATGTCAACCGAATATATCTATCCATTATAAACACTTTCTTCAAAAGAACAAAAAGCATAGGTGGACTTGGAAGTCACCTAATGGAAATACAAGAAACAAACTAGTTTACATTCTAAAAAACCTACCAAGGAACATAAGTAATAGTTAGGGCAGCATTCAATTTAATTTCAAACTCAAAAAATCGAAGCAAATTCGGTCAAGTCTACAGATCTCAGCTAAAGAACGATAGGGAATTGCAAGCTTACGTGGAATCACTGAACAGCACCTTAGTAAATATACTCGACTGTTGGAATGACAGAAACACTGTGCAGAACTGAACTGCTACGTCAAAATCATAAACACTATAGACACTAGCCTAAAAAAGGCACAACAACTAACATATAGCACGAACATAGAGGAAACCCAAATAATATTGGCACTCACAGGACATTAATCAGGAGAAGACAAGACTTACATAAAATAATACCGAAATCAAGAGCTGAGAAAAATGAATTAAAAGCACTTTACAAGCTTATAAGTAAACGAATAAATCAATACTACGAAGCTCACCGCACACAAGCCTTAGAATGCCTCAAAGCACAGGGAGCACTAAGAAAGCGTACAAGGAATTAAGTACACACTTTCTTGGATCTTGGATTGAAGAACTGAAAGGTGAAAGTAGCATTACACAAAATAGAATGTAAATACTCAAAATAGCAATATACTTCTACAGGAACCTTCATAGCTCAAATAAACCAGCATGCAAACTGCCGAACACTAGTACAAACTACACAAAATCAACAATAGAAGAAAGCGATGTGGCCAAAGGAATTAAAGCGCTTAAAACATATAAAAGCCCAGGGCCTAACAGGATCACTAACGAAGCTTTGCAAGTAGAGTTCAAGTATTTAGTTAAACCTCTAACCAGAATATTTAACGAGATAGTATACTGCAAAAATACTCCTCATGAATGGTCAGATTCGGAAATAATATTGCTCTGTAATAAAGGAGACCCAAACAACATTAGTAATTATAGACCGATAAGCCTGCTACCATCAATGTATAAGTTATTTTTGTGAACAATAGAGAAAAAAATAAAAGAAAACACCGAAAGAATCCATCCCGTGGAGCAGGCGGGCTTCAGACGTGGTTTCTCCACAGTCGACCATTTACATTCGTTAGAGATGATAATAGAAAAATTCCAAGAGTTCCGAAGACTGCTATATATATTGTCTTTATTAACTATCGAAAAGCCTTCGAAACTTTATCGCACTCAGCGATTTGGGAAACTCTACTCTCTCAAAAAGTGGCATTGGAATACACAAAAGTCATAAAAACATCTTCGACAACAGCACAAGCCGAGCGAAACTGGAGACCACTCGGTCCATACACATAAAAAGAGGTGTAAGGCAGGGAGACCCAGTCTCACCAACAATCTTCATAGCGGTACTAGAATTCATTATCCACAAACTAAATTGGAAGAAAGTCGGCACAAGGTCAAACGGATGCTACCTGAGTCACATTATATTTGCAGATGATTTAGTCCCTTTGTCAGAAAGCACAAATCAGCTACAACAGATGATAAGTACTTTACACGAAGAAAGTAACAATGTAGGCTTGGAAATCAATGTAAATAAAAAAAATCTCATGAAGAACCATATTAAAATACCAATATATCTAAAAAAATCAACCAATGTATTATGTTGATATTTACATCTACTTAGGAAAGCAAATTTCATTTAACCTACAGCGCAATGAATTGGAAGTAGAAGGAAGTAGTCAACATCACTTGGAAAAAGTTTTGGAGTCGCAAAAAAGTTCTTAAAAGCGACATTTCAATAAGTTTAAAAAGTAGGGACATGAATACGTGCCTACTCCACTCACTTACATACGCCTGTCGAACCTGGAAATTTAGTACGAAAATTAAAAATAAGATAATAATAACCCAAAAAAGAATGGAAAGAATCATTTTAAATATTCGAAATATCTCAAAAATCCGTCATACTGCCATAAGACACAAGACTAAAGTTATCGACGCTCTTAGTCACTCACAGAAGCTAAAATGGCGATGGGCGGGTCATGTAGCCAGGTTTACTAACAATCGCTGGACCAAAGAGGCGACGTCATCGATAGGTCCACTAGGCCAAAGAAAAAGGGGCATAGCAAATATGCGTTACGCAGACGACCTAATAAAATGAGCAGGTACACACTGGATGCGAGTGGCAGAAAACAGAACACAATGGTCATCTCTGGAGAAGGCCTTTACCTTCGGCTAAGAGTGGTTCCTGCAAATGAATATTACTTACACTTAACTTACACTTAATGGAATAAATACATTTTTTAAATTGTAAAGCAAGAAAAAAAAGGCATTTTTATTTTTATTTTTATTCAGCAACTATACAGAATGGGCAGCACGCGGCTACTAATTTTATATAAATTGTATGCCCGTTGGTAATGTATCTTGGGCATATCGCGCGGGGGGGGGGGGGGAGTTTGTTCTATACAAAAAGTCTGCCGATATCAACGGGTAAGAGGAAATCGTACACAAAACTAATGTCAATTATTTTGTAACAATATTATTTTTCACACAACACAAATAATTTTCACAACAGAATTTGTGATTGTGGACCTGAACTAGTTATTGTATAAGTCGTGACAAGAATTTATGTACTTATTATATGTTGCAAAACCAAACCAGAGTGTGACTATATCGATATTGAGTTATCGAAAAAAATCTAAAAAAATAGGTAATCACAATATTTGAGTTTACACCCTTTAAAACGCTAAAAGGCCCCTTTTTTGTCAGAATTATTGGGAAAAGGAAAGAAGAGAAAATAACGGGAGAAGTTTATTAAGTAAATAAAAATTGAAGAGCATATAATTGTATTACTGCACTTAACTAATAACATAATATTACTACATAACATATTTTTTTGTAAATAATAAATTAAAATGTATAATATTTTTCTCGACAGTGTAATGTAGTCATATATTCAAACTAATTATAACAACAATATTATATAAATTAAAACTAAACTTTGTTTTTGATTAACAGACAAACTTACCATAGAGTTATTCAAAGATATCTGTAAATTGTCGGCGCGTCACCGCGTCACTTCAATAAGCCGATCCGCCATTTTGTACGTAGCTGGCGGTGTTTCAGGGTTCGCTTTCCCGGCTAAGTGTTTATCACCTCGAATAGAACTGAAAAACTTTGTTAAACATATTTTTCAAACATACTTAAAGGGATATAGACAATTTAGTGAAGTAATTTTACTCCAGAAACAAGTGGTTTCGTGTATTGTGAGTGTCGAGTAATTGGAGCGCGTGGCTGGTTATTCTTTGTTGTTGGATTCTACATTAAAACGGTAAGTTCAGTACTATAATGCTTATAACATTTACAAAAAGGAAACCTTTATAAATTACTTGTGCTTTTGACAAGATAAAGTAATAACATACGGCCACTTCACAATTCGATAGCGTCATTACGTACTATGCGCCGTTATTGTAAGCTGGGGTTTCTATATTCTATACTTGTCCGCGTCATACTTTATTAATGGCTAAGTGATCTGTTGGGATGTATACTCGTGTCTAATGAGTAATACGTAGTATCCATGCGGTTTTCCTTGTGATGGTGCTAGGCTGACCTACTTGGCGTAGAAAGTTCATGTAATGACAACTACAAATATGCAGCTTTGTCTTATTAAAATTAAATGTATAGCAATACTCAATTGCATATTACATATTGTCCGATAAAACATTTAACAGTAATTAAATAAAGCTTTCATGTCAAAAAACTATTCAAGTTTTATAAAAGCAGATTTTATAATCAACATTAAGTCTTATAATAATAAAATTAGCAATAACTGTCTGAGAACTACTAGTTGATTTAAAATTTTGGCGAAAATCCGTTTTAGACCAAATGTTCTCATTCAATTTGTCAACCAAATGTAGTAACTGAACTGCTATAAGTATAATTAGGAATATATATTATAATTTAAATAACATTGAGTTGTTTTGTCAATCGATCATATGCCGTAGCATATTAAAAGTTTAGATTGGTCGAAAACGTTTCATTTACTTAGTGTTTATACTGGTTATCTGTAAATAAATGTATATACAATTTTTAACATTCATGATATCTTAGCATTGGGAACATACACAATTATGTCCCTTATTTTTGCTACAATTTTTATCAATACACACAACATGCTGAACATTGTTTAATGATTTTGTTTTTATTAAAAAATATTTTTTTATGATTTGAATGTGATAGTAAGGATTGTTGTATGTATATCATGTCCAGTAAACCACATTAACATGTATAAGGGCTGATGATTAAGATGAAACATTTTTGTAATAAAAAAATAGGTGGATTATAGATAGTGTTCTACAGAAGTATCCGACTTGTGTTCAACCTTTTTTCTAATGAAATCCATTAAAATTTACAAATTGCTGTAGAGATTTTAAGCGGAACAGTATGTATTCCATATTGTCAATCAAGAGTATATAAATGCCTGGCCGTGATTGATTCAACTACACATTGGGTTGTTTACAATCAACTGGTTGGCCACCGCTGGTATAGTAAATAATATGATTACATACACACAATATGGACGGATAAACGCTGATGATGACACTAGAATTATTTACGTAATATTCTGCATCATCTCAGAATTAATAATGTAAGAATGTTAAATGTTGACAAATAAACAAATGATTAATGCTATTTATTTCATAATTTTGATAGTAAAACAAACATTTGCATTAATAGGAAAAAGTTTTGACTAAAACTATTATTGAACAAACCAATTGTTGGTCATTGTTTTAGAAAAGTTACATAGAACTTTGTTCTCTCTAAACTAACGTTGCATTGGGTAGAAGTTTTGACAGAATACAGTTAAAAGTTTTGTGTTTAATTATTTACCTATTTGAGCTTCTGTATTTGTGTCATTGATGATGTACCCTATTGAAGTTAGCTGCAAGAACATTTTAACATGCATAGAGAAGTGCCGATCCTTGCTTGGTAGTTAGAGGGATAAATTATAAGTTCAATGTAGATAGGTAGACAGGTATTATCTGTGGTAGTCTATAATACCGATTGGTCTACAAAATCATGTTCTACAGTCTAAAAGTGATGATGCATGTCCACAGACTCTCTGTGCAGTAACTGTGACTAGTTATTATAAAAATACAAAATTAGAATGTTTGAAGACTCGCTACAACTGTTAGAAAACTGATGATGATTAATGAATAGTAAACCTAAATGTGTGCGAATGTTTACAGTGAACGGATTGTATGCTATTACGTACGTAATTAATATGTAGTACTTATAGCCGAGAGCTATGTGGTAAACAAAGACGAGGCTCGCGGGCCTATCTCGTAATGTGGCGATATAGTCGCATTGCGTCTATGTATATAATACACATAGACGCCTCCAGTAGTCGCTAGGGCCGCTACACACATAGACTATAAAAAGTGAGGAGGTTTTATTCAAAATATTGCAATGGAGCAGATTTTACATCAAATTCGCCGAGCCGAAGTTTGAACATAAACATCACTACATCACTTTTTATACGTTATATAGCTATATAAAGACCCTACTAAACGTTGTTTGTTTAAAAGTATTCGATGTAAACCGCACGCTAGTTAGGTATATTGTAAAGCAGTTCCATTACTTTCTTATCAAAGGAGCTGAAATCTCTTAATGCATTCAAATTGATACCGTAAGGTTCTATGAACCTTATAACTTTACGAATTACGTCGTTAATGTGTTGATTATCTCATGTATATTATCGTATAGCCCATTATTCTTGTGCGGCACTCAAGACTAAATTATCATAAAACACTTATCCTTTGCAAAGTCAACGCAATCCAAAGCTACAGTATCATTATTATGCCTAAATTGCCAAGTAAAACGACCTACCGAATTGCCACATGTCAATTATATCTAAGTAGACCGTCGATGTCGCTTACGAATAATACCCGGTATCAATCCTCTGGCACTTTTCAAATGTAACGTTTAGCACGGCCATACCGAAGTATAATCAAACGCGGACAAAAGGCTAAGATATATAATTTAACAGTACTATTACGGCCAATTTCTTACCGTAAGCGGTTTGTCGTGACCAATGATAACATTTACGAAAACTCGTTGCGAAGTTAGATGAGTCACGTGAGTTTAATGTTTCATTTTAAATCATTTATAATAGTGGTTGTTGACAACCCTACCAGTACTTTTTTCACGTTTGTATTTACGAGTTTTGTCTGTGTGTTGTTTGAACGATTTTCTTTAAAACCTGCTATACATATTTTTGTTAATAAGCTAAAATACTGTATTATAAAAATAATTATGTCTATAATATTAATTAGGTAATGTTACAATGTTTATCTTAGACACCACAATCTGATTTCCTTTGTTTATTGATAAACACAGGTATCTTTTTATTTTTTTAAACTAACCAATTGAAAATTATATCCAAACATGTTCGCGAGTAAATCGGTGATATTTCGGATGTATAGTATTCACTTACAATTGATTATAATCAGTGTTATACATTTGTGCGATGTGTCTCGTAATGGATACACTACGGTAGATATATGATTGGTAGATTAACAAAACGCTTCATTAGGAGTTTCAAGAAGTAACGGTTTTCTTAGACACTACGGTCAACGACAAAACTAGATGTCTGTAAATAGCGATATGTATGCGCAAAACACATCCGTTCACATGCACACACACACACGTGTATCATATTACACACACACACACACACACACACACACACACACACACACACACACACACACACACACACGTATGCGTAGTACACTCACACATGCGACAGAACCGGCTCGACCGCTCGATCTATCGATTGGGGTACCCGGCCAATACGAAACGTGCTTGTGATACTTTTATTGACTACAAATATATGCTGATGGACTTTAGGGCCTGTTATGTGTTAATATGATTTATTACGTGCTAACAAATCATCAGTCTTTATCTGTCTACTTATAGACTGAAAGCTCTAAAAATGTAGCTTAATACGGCAAATTCCATCCCATTCGGGCTACCGCAGATTATCTTTCCAACCTTGCCTCTACTCGACATCTTCCAGGCCAACAGACCATCTGTCCTTATTTGTATGAAGGAAATAATATTATTACACACGTATATACACGATATGAATCTAAGCTTGACCTCTCCACGCGTTCCGGAGAAAAAGGCATACAGACGGTAAACAAAGTGATACTATAACGATCCCATTTCTCCCTTCGAGGTCTTAAAAAATTAGAATTTTTTACATTTACAATACATATAATGTACTAGTGTTATTGATGTTTAAAGTTCATGCAAATGTTACTCACTACAATAAAACTACTTTTCCGGATTTTATCGCGGTTTATTTAATTATTTAACTAGCCCGACACCTCAGAAGCTTTACAGCAACTATGGTCACGGGTGACGGTCCAACCGTGAAAGTAAAATAGGTAAATCCGTAAAAGTAGTTTTATTGTACTAGTGTTAGTTTGTTTTTATTTTTTGTATCGCATAGGTTGGTAATCTATCCGAGTCTTTTGATGAATACTGCCATTAATATCGGTACAACATTAATAACTCCAACGGATCGGCACATACATCACTGACTTCGCGTAAAGAAAATAATTTTATTGACCACAATACACAATAACATGAAATAATTACGCTATAGTTTCCGTTTACAAGGATTTATTGATTAGTTGTTACCACGTCTGTACTTTAAAGGTGGCGCGGCATCGAAATCCGTCACCGTTTCGACGCCGTTTGGTATGACCATAAAAGACTGCACAAAAAATATGTTTGTACGCGAGAAATAAGTTAGTTTTTTCACATTGGAAAGATAATTGAGATTATTTATGTTTTATGCAAAACTCGTATATCAATTATACATACATCGAGTCTGCTGAGAGTACACACAAAATCCTTTGAGTAATTGACGATTGTCTTCCTTTTCTGAACCGGAATACATAATTATTATTAATAATAAGTCTAATATGTGGACTTATCACACCGCCGAAAGGACTTGTGTTACAGGAACTAGACGACGGAAGTATATTTAAGGTTTTTATGAAACATATTATATTACACAAATATACATCCATGATGTAGGTGGGATTCGAACCGGCTACCTCTGGCGTAACGCGTTCGGCATATACGTTAACACTGCGCTAATAGGTCGACAGACATTAAAAAGCTATTTATACAAACGGGCGCCGGGTAAACTTGTCCAAACAACAAGGTGCCAATTTAATAACCATCTTGATAACTTGACCAGGATATCGAGATTAGAAAATGGGTTCAGATCGGCTAACCGATAAAACTTGTTTATTTTTAGTTCATTATCAATATTATGAAAATATATTAATATCGTTAAGTCATCTTTATAATTTATAAGACCTTTCGACGGAAACTGCCGTGGAACAG
>JAFELO010000472.1:69554-107809 GCA_017140195.1 Eumaeus atala
GTATATAATACGGCGTTTTAGGCAATCTGGCTGCGACACGCAGCCATTTCATTTTTAAAAACAGGGCTATTTTATTTTGTGGCGGTCGAACGATTAGCCGGATTGAATACGGCTGTGTGAAATTGCGTCTGAAAGCGTTCGGCGTGACACGATATTTAATAAAGCTCAATCTCATTGAAATAAAATGAATAATTATCAGCCTTTTGGCATCTTTTAGAGCCTAACTTTAGCACTTGCGGCTTTGCTTGACATTACAACAACAATGACGTCGATTGTGAAATATATAAAAGTGTGCCCAGATAGGTTCGAAGTGTTTGGTGGGAGCGTAGCTCCCGACTAAGCCTTCGTGGCTAGGTTATTTTTTATGAGTACTCAAAACTCTTGGCCTAACTTCATACTTGTATCGATCACTGTCACTGCCTAAAAAGATTCAATGAGGCGAAACGTCAGCCACCATATTGCAAAACGTCTCGCAAAGACAATCCGGCTAATCGTTAGCCCGCCGCAAAACAAAACTGCCCTGTTCTTGAAAATGGCTAGGCGTAGTGTTATACGGCGACTTGTACAATATGACTACGACGAATGCACAAAATCGGTATGTCGCCGTCAGTAATTTTTCGCTTACAGTCTTAAAAATAAAAGGCCAATATATGGTAAGCTAACATTGTTGATGACGGTGAAAACTATGTGGTCAGCTTATAACTATTTGGTATCCAAGCCGCAAATACAAACTTACGAAAGAGACGTCTGAAACAACTGAATAAAACAACTCGTGAACAGAAATCGCCAACTCAGTCGTTCGTTATTATCAAAGTGTGTAATTTAAGTTACGTAAAGCTTCATTGTATTGTCGAGGGGGACCCCCTACTTTGGGGAGAAGCTTTCAGGAGTCCCCCCCCCCCCGCTTTCCCCCGGTTGACCAATATATTAAATTTGCAATTATCGCAATTGTTTCACCGAAGTATTGTGGTATCGGTCCGGAGGGGTGGTTGGTTTTAACTTTTTGAGTTTGTTGGGTGAGATCCCGCAATATTTTCATTTCGTAGCCCATTGTGTCTGTGTTATCATCATCATCACCCGGATGACGCCCACTGCTGGACATAGGCCTTTCCCATAGAGCGCCATAGGTCACGGTCACGAACCACTTCTGTCCAGCGGCTCCCCGCCACCTTAATTGAATCGTTGGTGCACCGGGGAGGAAGTAACATTCCGTCATACGGTACGGAGCCGCCACTCCTGAACCTAGAAATTTTCTTCCCCAGCGGTTATCGGTTCTGCGAGCTATTGTGTGTGTACATTAATATTATTAGCTCATTACAATGTACTGATAATGTGTGTCACTGCGTGGAAAGGCTAGCTATAGCATCAAGTACAACAATAATTAATTTAAAATTTTGACTCAATTACACGTATGATTCATGATGTATATAATCTGTTATTACATGTAACAAGAGATCGAGGGTAAAACTTTCACGCCAGTTCCCTAATACGGTAGGCAGAGAGAACAGGGGACCATACGTCATCATCCTTACATATGTCTTGCTTCCCCCACGTCTATCACTCTCACTCCTTCGGATTATCTAGACTCTTAGATTTATGAAGCTGATTTTCTGTAACTTATTTAGTTGCGTTATGTTGATGTATAATACAGACGAAATGGATGTGAATTAGGATTACACTTGATGGCGACTACCTTAAATATCCGTTCCAAAAATTATGCAAATGTAATGACCTCCACCTTACCCCCATTACGCTATCCGGGACCTAAGCGGCAATGAAAGGAACAGTGTAATTGTTTCACGTCGAATTCTGACTCCTTTCACTAACATCTACACCAGGGGTTTCGAACCTTATTGATTTGTTTGTGTCTACATCGTCCCTAGCTACTGAAAATAGAGAAGTTATAATATACTTTGTGTATAAAATTTATAATTTCTTTATTTTTAAACACACTAGGTTAATTACAACAAACTAGGCTGGATTTTCATACTAGAAGGGAAAATTATTAATGTCAAGTGTGAGCTGTTTTTTAAGTGCTGGCTACAATTTTTGCTTTCCCAAGAATGTTTGCGGCGCCCCTGACTCTACTGTATACGGCTCCCTGGGGCGCCGCGGTACTCAAATTCCCCCCTGATCGAAACAATATTTATTCAGAGGAAACGCAGGGTATTAAAGACCTGTTTATTCTCGAAACATCGGAGTAGTAATTATTATGCGCCACCGAGTCTACTTGTTTGACGAGTGTCTTTTGTGAGACGGTCAAAACTAGTATCTGAAAGGATTGTGAGTTGCCTTTCATAAATAGGCTAATTGCGAGTTCGACTCGTACATTATGGTTTCGTATCCATGCGACTTTTATGATTAAACTAGCTGGGCCCTGCGGTTTATCCGAGTTAGATTCATGCCAAAAGAAACTGAAAGCACTATTTCCTGCCGTATTGTCATGTCTCGAATGTGTGCTTTCTTTGGGGAACGACAACATAGGATGAAGGAGGAAGCATATGCTTTTCGTAACTTGTTATTGTGTTGATATTTATGGAATTTGTAGTAAATTGAATACAAACCAGAACTGTGTTAAGTATTTATAAACAAATAGGTTGGGTAGAACCCTTTGATTGCCAGACTATTTAGTTTTTATTTTTTGGTGAAAGACTTCATATTATTATTTACACTCTTAAGAATAATATTATACTCTCACACCAATAGATATAGCATGATGGTTAAATATCTTCGTGAAGAAATGTCCATCGTAGGAAAGTGAAAAATATATATTTCATAAAATCCATAAATTCGCTGCCCTGGTTGTTCCGCTCTGATCCGGGCAGCAATGACATTTAACTGCCTAAGGGCTGTCTACTCAATTCTGCTAGTGGGTATCCTTGAACTGTCTAACGTCACATGCCTGCCACCCGTGCATCGTCAGCACATCTTTATGAAACGTTCAGTAAGTCGTTTCCAAGACGAGATAACATTTGAAACGAGCAATCAAAGCCAAGTGGCGTCCTTGCGGCGAACTGGCAATAAAATACTGATGTTACGTGGCTATGCGGCATAAAGTTTATGACTCTGCGTAGCTGTGTGTGACTGTATCTAACTGGTCTATATACAGGACATATAAATATACAGAACATATAAATATGCAGTACAAGGCACAGTGGTGTAACATTAATTTAATATTATATTGTGCCGTTCCTTGGATTGCTCGTTTAGTCGTCGATCCTGAGCCTGATTGCTCTCCGATTTCCGTCCCATCGGAACAGGGCAATAAGGGAATAGAGGGTGCACTTATGTCAGCGCAAACACTTGTGCACTATAATATGTCCTGTGCTCTGCTCAATACAGATGGCCGCTTTATCCCAACTCTACTAGGACAACATTATTATGTCATCATTCATTTAAGAGTGAGTCTCCAGTCGTTGCATCTCTTGCCATTCGGTTCTCTTCGTCATAGTCTCCATTTCTGCGTAACACGTGAAATTTAATCAAGGATTCATACACAACTGGTGGATCAACAGCAGAACTTTCGCGTTTTTTACGACTCTTAATTTTATTCTAATAGGATTCATCTCTCCGAACTATCCTGGTATAGTTTTCTCCTTTCATCGATTAAATTACGGAAAGCAGTTGTTGAAATAACATTTGATTGCGATCAAATTTCACTCCTAGTCCGGTGAACTGTTATGGCAAATGCAATAGCATCGCCAACAGTAGTAGGTCCCTCCAAAGAAAGGAATTACATCACAAAAATATAAATACTTGACATAAATCACGTTTGTATTTTAGTGCGTGCTACTAAAATGAATAAGTTACAAGGTAAGCACCTTTGTTTACCGCGTTGTAGTACGAAATATGATGAACGTAAATTTACGAACGAATTCGATCGTTTGCAGTGCACATGTATGTAATTAAACATAAAATATGAGAATAGCTGCCTAAAGTTTGCGGCGGGTAAACATTGTAATATAGTAATAATAGTTGCGTCATTAGGACACGGCAGGTGCGACTACTGGGAATAGAACGGAACTGTTCCGGCTAACTTTGTTCGCAACTGTAACTAGTTGAGTCTGCACAGTTTAACTTAACTTTTACTGTATGCTTGTATGTAATTTAGAATTGACAAAGATGCGACGTGTATTCGTGGACAACCACCACGCTAGCCTAGGTGTGTTGATAGGAAATGTGTTTATTAAAATATAGATATTTCTATTAAAAAATTGACTCTTATAAATATTGAACGTGACAACATTCTAAGCACACATGTTCAAACATAGCCCAGACTTGAGAAGGACGAAACAAACTTAGCGGGACTTCATTTTTAAACTGAGACTCTTTTGCCACATACATAAAAAAAACTACTTCAAGTCCTAATGTAAAAGCCAAACTTCCTGCTTCAATTCAACTCTGAGACTGGTGCAATTGAACCTTTAAATAGCCATATTGGAACGACAACTTGCGTGTATCTCGTCTTTATAGTCGTAGGTGTAAGTTCGAAAGTCCTTCGACACGTCTTCGAAACCATTGTGTGAACTCTAGAACGAATGTTTACAGTTTGCAATTCAATGGAATGAGATACCATTGTATAGAGCTAGGATAAATGGGCAAAGTTTGAAATGTAAACGGTTCTTTTATAGTGTATATTACTAGTATTATGTAGACGTGTGGCCCTGTTACGCTCCTCGTCATGCAGTGGACGCCCATAGACATCCGCAAAATTATTATGCACATCTGTTGCCCTCCTTTTACCATCTAATAGGCGACCACATGATCACCATTGAGCGCCAATGCACATTACACTAACTTGGCTACCTTACTTTATTCGCTGTCGGGGTATGCGTAGGTAGTCACCAATATGCTTCGTCTGCTCGTTTTCCCTCTCAACATTTAAAATGAAGGTATTTTCGTACACAGAAGGAATATTAAGGCGTGTAGTAACCCCTACGTGTAATAAATAAATAATAAATGCGTTGAATATGGGACGGCGTATTTAGACAACCTTGGCAGCTGTTCACGTGTTTCAGTTTTTAAAGGTGAAAGTAAATAGGTATTAATAGATGGTTGGCGCCTTATCGTTGTTATCACACTCGATGCTATTTGGCAACGCGTATTTGCCGTTGTCGCGGGGGCGGGCGTTGGTGCAGCGCAAGGTTGTCTTAAAATACGAATGCGTCGCTTTGGATTCCTTTTAATATGGCATCAACTTTTATTCAACTACTCTAACTATATATAAGTTAGTTCCGGTTTTGCATGGATATTTCATGAAATGCGGCCAAAGTTCATTGGTTTACAGGAATATAATAATTATATGAATCTTAATTTCGGCTCCATAAACATTACAGTGACATTAAATTTATGACAGAACAACACCTGTCAGGACAGCTACAGTTAGTTGTCTATAATTTCTGCAGCTAAATAAAGATTTATTTTGATATATTTTTTATATTTTGGTTACATAATCGAAGTTTTCCTAATCGTTTTAAAAAATATTAGATAGCCTCTGTGTAGCACTGATAATGCAGGAATGTGTTGGTAAAAAGAATTCTGCAAATCGGTCCATTGGTTTCAGAGCCAATTGCAAACACACAATTTGTTTGTGTTTTTACAGTTCTCCAATGTAATACAACGATCTGGCTACTTTACAAACAGTATGATAGCAGGGATGTTCATGAGCATCTGCTCAGTGTGTATATATCTGGACTCATGTCCACAGAAGTTGTCTATGTGACAGGTTTTCTCAAAGACCATTGAAAGGAAATAGAGCGATTCCCAAAGAAGGCTGGTGCATAATTTACCACTCTTGTTGACGGGCGATGCCGGGGCATAGTAATTATGTGGTTGTTAATGGACATCGGTAGTCGTAAAAGGGCTCCAATTCTCGTTTGCCCCCCTATTCTATAAAAAAGTAAACAAGTATTCAAAGTAAAATATAGCCAGTTTTGCCCATCATGGGCATAAAATATTACCCTCCTTCTGATACAGTCGGGTAAAGAGCCTAAATCTAAGGTGTTATACTAACAACACATCTTCCCTAATGGGGTAGGTATAGAGTACAGAGTGCCGTTCATAACGATTCTTACATGCGTCGTGTAAGGATTAGTACCACACCTTCATGTTATACTATACCATTTGTAATTGTATATTGTGACTGTTGAGGCAAAGCTTATTTCCAAGAAGTAAAACTACTAAATAACGGTCTAAATATCAGCCAGCATTTCATGCCCGAAAAACGATGTGTGCGCTTTAACCCGCCACACAATTACTAAAAATTATGAATATTCGTCCAACTGGCAACCCTGTTGATAAAAAAAACCTTCACCTCTAGACACGTTGCGTCCGCAGCCATCTTTAATTCGGTGTATTTCCAACGAGTCCGCGTTTCTAATGTGTACGGAGCGGATGAATTGCTAATTGCTATCTTTTAGTATCGGAAACGGCGGCGTTGCCGTTTCCTCTGTAGACATTTACTATCTTTATGCCGCTTATTTTTTTCCTCTACATTTATTTATCAGTTTTTTATTAGTCTAGCAGAGCGCCCCGTGGTTTCACATGATATATCTCCGGCCTCTTTTCCGAGGAGGGGTATTTCTTTTCTTTTGATTTAATAAAAAAATTCTATCATTAATGGGTGTCTAATCAATAAAACAACCTTGGTCACAAAGTTTCATGACCCTTAGGACTTCGATAGCTTACGTTCGGTGATGAAGAATCAGTCAGTCTGGACATGTTATTCTATAAATATATACTAGCTATTGATTATTTTGAGTTGACGCCCGTCCGGTACATCCGGGAATGATTTAACGGCGCATAGAGAACATCCTCTGCGTGAAAAAAGATATTACTTAAAAAAAACGGTACCTTTAAATTTAACGTTTCCATCTTCAAAACTGGCAGACTTCCATGCAATCTTCTAAAACGGTTAAAAGTTTCAATGAATATATACTCGTATTTGCCCCAGTGGCTGTGATCCTCTCCGTTAGCCAATCGTTGCTCGCTGACGCCACTTGAATGATTGTGCATGAGCTTGCGCCGCTGTCAGAGACGGTGATCCCCATTCCGCGGTCAGTTAAAATTGCTATTATATACATTATCATATCGGGACGAATCTCTTCCATCTACGAGTAGGAGCTCGATCCTGCTTTCGACTCTAAACACGTCTCTGCCGAAGGCTATATTAGGCTTCTCTTCGTTTCTTTCATTCAGGTACAAAAGCGCTTTAGTTATAACAACGCCTTAGTGGACATGAAGTAATAGCTGTTAACTTGGGCAATTTAAAATATTATTTTTGCACGATAATTGAATTGTCGAAGTTTAAACAAACTCCGGAGGTAAGTCGAGTTGGAAGTTTTCTTAAATGCACAGCAGACACTGTAAGGCGGCGCTTCGTATCCCAAACTGTATAATAATGTGGAGAGTTTAAAAGTTGTAATTATATTTTATTACAATAAAACTACTTTTACGAATTTTATCGCCGCTTATATAATTATTTAACTAGCCCGACGTTTCAGAACCTTTATAGCAACCATGGTCACGGGTGGACTGAGATGGCAGATGTCCTGATGTATTAAAAGTACTCGAAGGATTGTAATCGTTTTGTTGTTTCGATTAACGCAAACGGTACTTATTATATCGTATTGTCTTGAGGTGTTGTTTAGTTTTTGATTTGATTATTTTTATCACTGGGTCCCAAGCAGAGGGAAGAACCCAGCCATCTTCTCTATTGAAATTTGGATGTCTTTTAATTTCAATGGCGTCACGGATCATCCTTGACCAACTTCAGCATCCTCACAGACCGCGGATTTTGTATCACTTCGTTGTTTCATATCAGCTATATGTTCTTTATCGCGAGTTTTCTATAGATCTTTTAGTTTGCCCTATATAGAAAGTCCTCAGTCACAATCAAGTTTGTACACTACTGCATCTTGTAGAAGGATATCGCATTTCACTGACGGTAAGAACTGATCAACCTTCTTTGGCGGCTTAAACGTCGGGCTAGTTGAATAATCAAATAACATTCGCGTAAAGTTAGACATTAATACATTTTATAAGTTGTTTGAATCGTAAATTATAAAGATTTTTAAAAATAAGTTTTTATTGGGTTTTTATCAGATGTAAAGGCAAGCAATTCGGTAGATAATTAAAGGTTATCTTGTTTCGTGACCGAGATCATGTGATATTATTACCCTGTTCAATATAACGTTATCATAAAGTTTCTTAAATTTATAGAAATGTTAAATCCAATATTTCCTTTGTCTGTCTAGTACCTGTATCGCATGTACTTACGGCACCTAGCGCGCGGCCAGGCCAGGAATAAGTAGTAATAAAATCTGTGGACTTATTATTACATTGGGCACATTACCACATTAGGCTAGCCCTGTGCTAAGCACCATAAGGACTTGTGTTCAATGGATGAATGATTTGGTTCGAGTTCGAACTTGCGACCTTTGGCGCCATGGGTGCGGCATACCCGCTAACGATACCACTGCATCATACATATGTATTATCAATTAAGTTATAACTTATAGCCAACGTATTCTTTAACACCTTTGTATCTTTATTCAAATTAAAGACTACGCATCTGCATGACAGTACGGGATGTAATGTGCGTCGGTAGTCAATAGCTAAAAGTTGCGTGTTTGAAGTTGTTCACAACTTATTATTTACTGGTTTTAATCAGCGCTGGTCATCCTGTGCAGGCCTTTAACATTTTAAGGGCTTATTTAGCTAGACCAGTGAATAGAAGAGAAGAATTACGGCGGAGATGTTTAGAAATCGCCAACGTGAATTAAAATTGGCACAAATAAGTCCGCGTGTTCGTCGAATTCGATGTAGCAGCTGAGTCATGGAGGTGCGGAGGGGGAGGAGTTACCAGCTCAGCTATAGACCCGTGTGCTGACTGCTGAATGTGTCGAGTCAGCAGTCGCCCGGGCGTCGGAGAGGTACACTTGCGGTCGCGGCGATATCGTTTGTTTTTATTATGTAACATAATTGTGAACACTATTGCACTGGCTTTGTGTAGTTTGTGTACAGACATACTTCAGTAATAGTCGATTAACTGTTTAGGTACTACACCACATTAGTCAGCCTGAACGGCTTTTGTTACTGGTACTATACAATAGTAATAAAAAAAATACAAAATATTTAATATAATGTAGCGTTTTTAAAAATAGTGTCCTACGGATTTGCCACTTTTTTATGTATAAATTATTTTCCCGTTATCTACACTCCGGCTAAATTTAATATAACTGAATTAACTTTTTAATTAATTTCATTTACAAGCCAGCTAGGAGCCGTGTGTTTCCAAAAGCTAGTATCGTCAATTAAAACGAAATTCGGTCACAAATTAAAAACTGACGAAACATTAATTTGATAGTAGTGTCCTCTTAGTTTTTTTTACACAATTATATCATGTCCGTTCGGTGTGTTTGCTTCAGTTAGCCCACTTCAATTTTCCTACCAATATTACTTGGTGAAAGAGTAAAGAAACATTTCAGTGTCTAATGCCTTTATATGAACAATTCATGAACAAGGTTTGAAATTAAGTATATACGGTTAACGGTTTCAATGATTTTCAAGACATTTAGAATACTGCTGCATACTTCACTAATATGGTTCCGGGGTCGAGCCAACATCTGTTTTGTATCGTTTTTAGAAAATTTTATTTGATCCCGTATTTTAAGGCAATGAAAAACTGCTGCAATATTATTATCAACGCACGTAACTTTGTTTCCAAGTATATTTTATAAAAATAAAAACGGGTAATAATAAACACCTGAGCATAGCTCTGTCATCCAAGCACTTTTTTAATAAGAGATGTGAAAGTAGACATGACAAAAAATTATGTAGAGATTATATTTGCAGTCGCTGTTAATATGCAAGTATGGAGCCAAACTGGTTCGATTGTTGATTTAAAACACGTTTATTATTAAATTATTTCAGTGTCAAGTTCTTTGACGTATTCATTTTTTGGATTGTGTTAATATAGATATGTGTCTGTTGCTGACGGTTCCAGGGTAACTTGGTGGGGTTTGACTGGACATTCGGTTCTTAAGCCAGCCCACCACACACACCCACAGGGTCCCATACAGGTCCGGTGGCAGTGCGTAAATACAATTATTTTTCTTCTGAAACAAAAAGAAATAACCAGTCATCGGGACTGCGATAACAGGAAAAAGTTAAAACAATTTGAAAAAAGCCAATAGGCATCATGCCGCCACGTGTGCTACGTATAAGCATTGCTGACACGCGAACATTTCGAACTTCAAAAGAAAAGTTCAATTAGCTATAATAAACATTCCATATCGGGATGTATCCCTTCAAACTCCGGGAGAGTTGGGGGTCGGTCCCACTTTCGACCCCAAACCTACTCTCGTCGCATGACAAGAACTCCTAACAATCCGATGAAGCTGTTTAGCTGCTCTTCCACAACATTAGTTCACGTCCGGAAATAAATGTTTTTTTTATCCGAAACTAGTGTACATCACATCCCCTTCAATTTGTGTTACGTATGCAAAACGACCCCTCTCTCGTCTGTTGTCTTTTCACGTGACGCGAATGTTTACAATGCTTAGACTCGTTGGCTTTGTTCCGCTCGACGGATGTAACTGTTCTGTTGGCAACTAAATATTTAATGATGCGCGTGTTACAACGTGGCCACGAGTAACAGGGGAGTGAGTATAATCGATACAAATTTGCGTGGATATGTTAGACGTGGTTACATGCCACATTTAACATACGTTCCCGGTGATCCACTGAGCTACTACTACGAGCGCCCATAGGCACCTAAATCATTAAAAAGTGTTGCCCTCCTGTCCTCGGGGCCACGATATCACGGGAGATATCACGAAGTGGGTTACAGTGTCAATAAAATTGGATTGTCATTTGTGAAGGTATCAGAGCGCAAAACCGTTATATTTTATCTGGTCTCCATAGTTTTGTTGTACGTGCAGATGTTGCAGAGAAGTGCTTTCTTTGTGCAATTGTGCTGCATTCAGATTACACAGTTGACGTCGTTTCCGTGGAGTAATGAATGTGTACAGTTATCTGGAAAAATATGTCCAGTGCTCTGACTTGAGTCTATGGTTATTTTTAAATAATGATGTCTTAAGTTTACCCGAATGTTAGACATTACAATAAAACTACTTTTACAGATTTTATCGCGGTTTATTAAATTATTTATCTAGCTCGACATTGTTGTTATTTATCTATATGTTATTACTCTTTATCTCAAGTCTATAATTTTTTTACATTTATAAAAATATGAAAAATATTTCACACAATACAAGTCCCTACGGTACTTAGCACAGTGTCCACAAGTCCATAAATATTACTGTATTTTAAGGACGACATCAGGAGGTGTACCGACAACAAATACTACGTAATCTATAAGTGGCGAATCTCTACATCGTATATATTAAAATAGGTGAAACTAGACCTAATTTTATGATAAAAAGATGAAAACAAATATTTATATTAAAAAAAAATAATTGTGATCGAATCAGCGAGAATCGAATTACTAGTAAGTAATAAAAAATACAAGTTCATTAAAACAGTAGTCGCGATGATGAAACTGTTAATAATAAATAGTTCTAGTGCGGCGTACCAGGCGTCCAATTGAATTTTTCGCTGAACGCTGTGAATTCTTATTGCGAGCATCAAATGAGTCAACCAGTCGGCGACACAACTGTAAAAGGCAATTACTTAGTCGATAGGAAGTTTAGTTCTGTCTAGTCGGCGCTTTGGCCTTTTTGTGCTGTGGCATTCCTAACCTCATGTAGTCGCTGGCACCAATGCCTTTTCATTGTCAATTCGTGTTTAAGTCTTTTTGTTCGGCGATTGTGACTTTTGTGAGTGATGTTGAGGAATTTTAGCCTGAGAAATCGACAATAAACTAATTTAAAACAGTTTTTGTGTGACATGTCCAAACAGATTTGTCGTTTAATTTGTGATGAATGACCATGTGGAAAACTTCTTATGTGGTGTATTGCACACGCTTTTGAGTACAACGGCCAGAGACCATCTGTACACAAATTTTAAATTAATGCCAACTAAAGAACTCGTTAGTTTCAGTCCAATTAGAGCCAGGACTTGTGTGTTATTATCTTATGAGCTTTTTTATTATTATTTGTGACACTAGTATCTTTTTGAGTATTCACATATTTGATGGCATTGCATGATATCTACTTTTTATAAAACAAATTCCACAAAAGCTGTCTGTTTGAGATCGACTTTCTCTAATTCTGTTTAACAGATTTTCATGCGGTTTTCCCCAATGGGTAGAGCAATTTCTGAGGAAGTTCTTTTGTGTCTAATTTGATTGTTATTCACGGAGGAAGCCGAATGGGTAGTTAATTTATATAACAAGAACAACACATTTTAACGCCAGTTTCCTAATGACAGAGTGAATAGATTGTTTCCTAAAACTGACGGCGTTGATGTTGCATTGTCGCAATAGTTCAACGGACTAGCGAAGACTTGTCTTCTTGGTGTAGCCCACAAGTTATTCGAGGTTTACACACACAAAGAGACACATATTCTGACAAAGAGAGAAACGGACGAACATTACTCCGAGACGTCGGGTTATATAATAAGGGTGTATTATAGGTACATAGATTGTGAATAAAATACACTGAGTTCTAACAAACATGAAGCGTAATATTCTTCCAAAAGCATCGATGTTTTCCCAGCTCTTTAAGCTCTTTTGAGGGTGGAAACGCGACGTTTTTCCACATTTTCCGCTGACGCTAGCGATTCCACTATCCAAATAAACTGTATTGTTTCCTATACCTTTATATTCCCCGTCACGAATCTAACCGCTAGGGGGGTTCCACCCCCATCCCAATATCCTTTGTCTTTTGTGGCAACTAACAAAATATATGTATATTGTATAGCATCAACCACTAGGCGGTTGAAATCTTTCTTAAATCTCTATAGGACATCTAAACATACCCTACACACGTCTGTTATGATAAGTGATCAAACGAACTACTTAGATGTAAAGTTCGGTCCTTATTATATGAAACGCTTCATTCGAAGACATACACCCGTCTACTATCCGACGAAGAATCTATAGGTCACATAATTTTTCTCCGTTTTTGCTTCGATTTTATTTACCTAATTTTATAATAAAGGCGTGTTATCCCTTCGTTTAGGCATTTTTTCGGGAGGCGCGTGCATTAATTATCGCACACTGGTTTTAGCCCCCTTATGCAATAATATCGGCATTTTGGTATACCTACATTTGCTGTACAGTCGTAATTTATACTAAATTAAGTGTGTCATGTTGAAAAGAATATAATAGAATATATTATGTATGTTTATGTTATTCTGTGTGCTTCCGTCCACGTTATTTACGTACTCAAGTACTTCAGTATTCTGAAATATTATATACTTGACGCGTAATAGGTCCTAATGCATGTTATATTGATGTTGGGTATTGTGTATAGTATAGTCATTGCGCATTTGTGTTCGCTGCTGGAACGGAAAATAAAATATCTATATGGTAAAGCCTGAAAATCAGTGGGGGTATACTGCCGCCTAAAATGATCTGTTTATTGTTGTGTATATTTTTATCGTTAAGCTTTCTTTTCAATTATAATTGTTTTCTTCTCTATATCATTGTGTATTACTCGCACAAGTAAATCTATTTCATTTATTTATCATTTATATTTATTTTAATTTCTGTATAATGGTTTAATTATAGTTACTTCACAGCCGAGTCGAGATATACATGTACAGACGTCATGCCATTTCTCTCGAAGTGCTATGCAGGCAGAGGGCGTTCGGTACAAAGAGAAACCGAGTATAACCGAATAGCCGAATACAGCCTTGTGCGGTTGACGCGAATAAATCTTTTTAGGATTTTTTCAACGTCGCTTTCATTGCGCTTCGTTCCAAAAAGTACGTATATTCCATAGGCATACATACAAGCTGGGCACGTGTATAGTATCGACCGTGTCACACAAACAGATTAGCGTATTGTACGTAGTGTTATCTTATCAGCATGGCAACATAGTATTATCGCAACCGCCTCGAACCGGTGCTAGTGATAACGGCGACCAGTCATTGACTGGAGCATACATACATGGCGCAGCGTGACAAGACGCTCTAGAAACTTCTTGGCTTTACGTAACGCTGGCGTCGCTTGTTTAGTTTATGATTAAGCCAGACGACACGTCATATTGACGGGAGCTGGACGTTTGAGCGTCAAACTGTTGGAAGTGTTTTTTTTTGTAAAATAAGAGAGCAAAAGAGCAATCAGAGCGTTTTGATGACTACCTATGCCCATGGACATTCGCATGATTGTTACACAGATGCGTCGCCCTCCTATCCCCCCTCAAAGGGCCACCGGCTTCTCACAAACCGGTCGAAACACGACAGCGACGCTGTCGTGTTTCATACGAGTATGTAGTGTCATGCACCATACACGGCACTACCTTCTCCTACGCTGCATGGCACAAAACACATACACACATCTTAAGAATTATTATAGTTGTGAACTGGAGCCGTGGCTCGGTATAAATTTACTCACATCATTTTGCTCCATATTTTTCAACACCAACAACAACAACATATCATCTCGCGTAGCACATATGATGATTCACACGCACCTGCCTCGCTCTCATTCATATCTCCTTTCATACAAACCATGGCACATTGTTGAGGAGGTTAGCTATTTTATACGGATGTTTACGGGCGTCGGTGGTTATCAAAAGGCTTTATAATAAAAAAAACTCGACGGGTATCGCAAACGTACGTTTTGGGTAGTACCAAATGGTTTTTTTCAATTAATTATAACAGTCCGGAAATAGGGAGTTGGTTGTTACACTCTTAGGCTTCGGAGGCACGTTAAGCCGTCGGTCATGCGCCTGATTTCTCTCCACACGTGTCGGATTGCCGTCCCACCGGGACAGGAGAATGGGGGAACAGAGAGAGCACTTGTGCCTGCGCACACACTACTTACAATATGTCCTACGTAGTTGGTTAGTTTTTATAGATATGGCCGCCATGGCTGAAGGCTTGTATTATTACTATTTTTGCAAATATTATACTTCGAACTTATCAAATCAGTCCGGTTTATCGCTATCTATATTAATGTTGTACATTTATTATCGTACCTTTTTGATAGGAACGCATGGTGATGTACACACAAATGTTATGATAACTTATTGCTGTTGGTATAAAAATATCAAAACATTATCAGTGTCTACGTAAGCTGTTGCTATAGTAGTAACATTCACCTTCGGAAGGACAAAATAATGAGCCCTAATGGTTTCAATTCTTGTTTTAAGGCCGGTTTTACAGGGTAATGTAAAGGCCATTTATTATATCTAATCAAGAAACTAGCTAAGTAACACTTTACTCCTCATAAAATAATTCGTACTATCATCTGGTCTAGACCAGGGAGTCCGAAAATCGTAGTTTATCTGAGACAAGATTACAATATTGGGTGCGAATGTTACCGATCGTTTTAGGTGTATGTGTCCGTAGTCAGTATCCTCCGTTCGAAAAGGCAGAAACTTTGTCAACTCCCTGTTTCTCTCTTCTCCAACCAGTTGCCACTTTGTATGTCTATTCCAATGCACACAATTTTTTTGTCTTGTGACTTTCTCATTTAATTCAGATTCACGCGAGCCGCATGAGACAGAACCGTATTAAAAATGCTTACTTGGGATATAGAAAACATGATGATATCAAAGACATACGAAAAGACAGCTGTTACTAATTGCTTATTAATGAGTTTTTTTATTTAGTATTTATTATCACTAATAGTAGTAATGGCAGGTGTGTTCGCAATTACCCCACCCTGGTTCGAGCCTTGTCGTGGCAGTGGAGCTCAGTAGCCTGGGGTGAACCTAGGCGAAGCTATTTGAACCGAGGGGATCTTTGCACCCCACTTATAAGAAGAGGGGGCTTAAAGATCAGGAGGAGGAATCGCTCTCGGTACCCCTCTTATAAGAAGAGGGGACCTAAGAGCAACAGGAGGTGGCGCTTTTGCGCACGGGACGAGGGGCAAGGATGGGAACCTCACCCCATAGTAGTGTCCCAAAGTCGGTGGGGTTGTCCTATAGTGCGGGGCAACTCCACCTGTGGAGGTGGATTTGGTCCCTTAGGGGGCTGACTAGCCGTCGAGGTGCCCTGATGATTGTTGTTCCGGGGCACCTCGCCAAGGGCGGCATGATGGCCCTCGCGGTGGTTTTTGTGGGTATTCGGCACTATCATGTGCCGCGAGTCCCACACACCACTGGACTCCACCCAGGGCCGGTGAAGGTGCGTAAATAGGTTTCCCCGCGTTAGCAAAAAAAGGTGTGTTCGCAATAGTCTTAGCGATACAAATGTCATAGCGATACACCTCTTTATCTTATTTATAAGTATCATATTATTGTCCTGTTTATAATCCTAATTATAAATATTAATACTTGTGTCGTAGTTTCGTACATGGAAGGATTTTATAGTGCTAGGGGACATACGAGCAGTCTCATCCAATTGTCACATTTATTATGCATATGTGTAGTAAAGTCACACAGTACGAAACATGATGTGATGACCAGGTTAGGCTGTAAAGCAGTACCCACTACCTGTAGTGCTACTGTTACCGTTTTTACTGCACCATCACCATCGTAAGTTGTGTATATTTATTTCTGTTTTTATCGCAACTTGACGCTTCTTTTTCAAATTGTATATTTAGTTTTCTTTTATAAGATCTCACTCCTACCACCGAGCTTTGTAGTTACAATAATAGTACTGTGGAGCCATTAAAAATATCTTTATGAGCCTCGTTGGTATTCGAATTTCGTACCCACGACTTGTTGACCGTGATGTGCTCGCTACGTTAATCTGACGTAATGAAAAATAGCTGACTTTCTTGTATTTTGCACTGCATGGTAAATATAGTTTACCTTACCGTGCACATGTAATGTCGTGAGTCGAAATGTCACGTCCGCGTTGAGGAAAAATCCAATAGCGCTGTTTACGTGAAATCGACACGAAATGACACGAACAGGCGACGTGTACCGTAAAATGTGTATCGAACACGAGTTCATGTCACCGACGTTGACAAGACTTGTGCGACTTATAAACATTTTTTCTTATTTTATCGCGTGCGTTACGTCCGCACAGACAGACTTATATACCGCCTAGAGACCAAAACGATGACAGCCTCGTGATCTAGTGGTAAGCATGTTCAATCAAGGTTATGGGCAGGACCGAAAAGTGTTTGTTATGTTAATAACAGTGAAGTCCAAAGATAGGCAGCGTTATAGCCCTGTAGCTGGTGAGCACGTAAATTCGTCGGCGCTTCCGTTCATTCGTGTCGGATAGGACTGTCCTATCGGAATACCCGACCGTGGGAATAAAGGGTGCATTTGTGTGTGTGCGGGCAACACTATAATGGTCACCGGTAGAACCGCCCCTTATTGGCTATAACAAATCGAAGGTTGTTTATCATAGTGAGAGGATAAAGAAAGAGGGAGACACAAATCGCTAGCGCGTGGTGCGAGCATCGTAATCAGCGATCGGCTACGGCTTCGGGGATTTGGGCGATTAACTGTAATGAGATAAAATTGGCCGACCGTCGAGTGGACACGTCACGAGGCGCGGCGGCCGAGTGCTATAATGGTGTAGGCGATATCCGTTATCGACACTTAAATACGTGTATATATTTCCGGTCGATCTATATGTTAGCTCTTATGGACGCCGACAGTCAAGCGCAAGCCTGGATTATCATACGCAACACTACTAACGCCCTGCGTTTTCACTGGCGCAACCCGCATGTTATGTACTGGTTGGACTGTTGTGATAGTGATAAATGGACTACCAAGGGTTTGAATTAAAAAAAAGGAAGAATATAGAACATTAAATCTTATTAGCAATTTAGATTTGGCTACCTATTACAATGACTAACACTCGCGTAAACTTAGGCGTACTCCCGTAATTCGCGTTGACTTACTTAACATCAATATTTGGCTACCTACTCCAGAATTCATGGAATTGGTAAACAAAATTGTGAAAGAAATACATGACCCAAGACTGCGGAAAAACAGAAAATATTCTGCATTTTTTCATTTCCAGTGTGCACTTTAATAGGTAACTCTGAAGCAACTACACCAAGTTATATTAAAGTTTTTATAATTTCTTAACGACTGTAAAGGAACATTTTATTTTATTTAACTGTGAATTTTTTGTACGTTAAGTTTTCATTTAAAACCTGGACGCGTTAACTTTCGTACATAACATTAACCTACCTTGTCTAAGTATGGAATAGGTTTTAGTATGCGTAAGCTTTGTTTGCATTATTTTTGGCCACTCTTTCTCTTGACGTGTGTACGTGAGTGACGCTCACTATGATTTAAATATTCCCAAGTTATAGACGACGGAAAACGAAGACGACAGAACAGAAAAGTCGCAATGTAGGTCATCCATTGCGTCAACTTTTGATTTGTAATTCTCATCGCTTGAAATGATATACAGACACTATTTTTGGTCCCCATATGTTTCAGACAAATATATGTCCATCTCAATGACATAGACATTTGAGTTATGCTAGTATTTTTTCTTTAATCGGTCTTGTCCCGTCATTCTTTTCCACCGTTCTTATTCCTGTCTCTAGGATCGGCAGCGATCGCTTGTGAGCCCTGTTTTTTATAGTATAAGAGGCAAATGAGTGGTTGAGCCACACGATCAGCAATGTCCATAGACATCCGCAACACCAGAGGTCTCGCAGATACGTTGCCGGCCTAAAGAGACAAGTAGACTCTTTTCTTAAAGATCGTTAATTCGTATCGGTCCGGGAATACCGCAGCTGATTTCACAGAGAAGTAAAAAGTGATGAAAACGGCGCAGGGAGCCTCAAGGGTGGGTAATGCTAAAATTGTCTTTGGACCCGCACCGAATTTAATCAGAAAAAGGAAGAATCTAGTGATTGTAGAGTCCCTCCGCAGTCATAGCGGAGACGGTATAAAATTGCAGTACAGTCAGGAACGGAGATGGTAAGGATGTGAAGACCAACGGCAATGGCACCACGGAGATGTTATACACACATAACTTGCCTCACTTTATGTTAAATGTTTACTAGCAATACGCCCGTAAATAGCAGGACCCGGATTGCTGCCATTACAAATTGTGCTCTTAAATCCACGGGAAACGCTCTACCCTTGGATGAGACCGCATGGAAATCTGGTCAATCGATCACACACAGAAATGTGTTATAATATTTGTAGATTATATCAGTTTATTATCTGCTATATTACTACTATTGATCTACACTTGTTATAAAACAAAGTCCCAAAAAGGAGACTGTCGGACTGTATGTGATTGATTTCCTCAAAACGTACACACGGATTTTTCACATATGGATAGAACGATCCCCGTGAAAGGTTTTTAGTGTATAATTCACGGGGAAACTAGATTACCTTGATTCCAATGTTTGACTTATTCGCCCGCATTCATAATCGCCGAGTTTCATTTCATGTTCGGGCTCGGATATATATCCAGATTACGTTTAGCTTAATTGAAACCAAATAGTCCGGTTTCATTTGCAGAATTATGTATAACACATAAACATAAGATGTTATAAATTGAATACAAGTTGGTGCCTTGAATGTTGGAGACGTGGAACAGGTTTGCGGCCAGGTGGAATCCGACCGGATCTGGCGGACGCAAAAAGCCACGCGAACTCGCTGTCGAGCAATTAGCGAATGCTGACGACGTCAAAAAACTATTACCGAGAATGACCATTCAGGAAAAATTTACCGTCTCACGTGACGGAAATGTACTTTCAGTTGTATTAGTGCATGTTTCCTATCATATAAATGTATTCGATTCTATCTAACGTATAAAATCTATTCGATTCTTTCTATCGTATGCAATTATTCGATTTATATTACCGTATGAAATCTACTCGATTATTTTTAATGTATAAATGGTGGCAAACGAGTAATCTGTTCTTTTTATAGACTACCGGCGAATAATAGTGATGCTTTTTTTTCATTCCTTTCCCCCTCAACTCCAATGGGCCACTGGATACTCCCAAACCGAACCAAACTCGACAGCATAGACGCACATTCACAGAGAGAACCAGTATTCCATAACATGGACAATATAATAATACATTACATAACAAAAATATTATATAATACTGTAACATTTTCGCAAGAGGTTGCATGCCGCTCGAATCTCAAATGTCTTTTTTGTTTAAAACAATAAAAACATTATCAGCGTAAACCTTCATCTATTCTGAGAATTTTTCAATGAATTGACGACCGATTTGCGCAGTGGTAAATATCTCGGAGGTCGCAGGTCCTAGTCCCGCCCAAGCTTTGTATCCATGTCTTCTCTATGCCTACCTCATTAGGGAGCTGGCGTGAATATGTGATGTTGTTTATATATCTATAATTTAAGTCTTAAATATATAAATTTCTCAAATTTATATAAAAAAACTAATGTGGAGCCAATAAAAAGTTTCCAAAAGTAATATATTTGCTCTAACACGCTTACCGACTCGGCTGCTGACCCATCACAATCTTTCGAAAACAGAATATCCCCCGCGTCTCGGGTTTGTGAATTCGTCGCACACTCGGATGGGTAATGTGTAACATCTCGAGTCAGCTCACATAGTGGGGGGAGGGGGAGATGTTGTGGGTGGTGCGGTACGAGAGGGTGGCTCCAAGGTCGCCGGCCTTGTGTACACAGCCCGTTAGATATAGCATTGAAAGTTTGTGTGTAGACGTAAGTATGTCGTCTATATGACTTGTCTTTGTGTGGTTTGTTTTTTATGTACATAATAGTTCCGATTTGTGTATTATTTTTTATACACATAA
Source organism: Eumaeus atala (assembly GCA_017140195.1). Lineage (NCBI taxonomy): Eukaryota > Metazoa > Arthropoda > Insecta > Lepidoptera > Lycaenidae > Eumaeus > Eumaeus atala. Next base: position 90,365 of record JAFELO010000472.1, read on the forward strand.
TTTAAGTTGTATTAATGTAAATTTTTCGTGTCAAATGTTAAAATTTTAGTTACCTTACTCATCCGAACCGGCTTTACCGATTTTACCAAATTTTATTTGCATATTCAGTTGGTTTGAGAATCGGCTACTATTCATATTTCATACCCCTAACTGATAAAGGTTGTTCACCTAACCCGGGAAAAAACGTTTTTGGGGTCAGCTAGTACTTATAAAAGCCCTCAAAGTATGTTCCTTTTTCTCAAAATTACTAAACGGTTTTTCATCCGGTTGACATCCATGGTTAGAGCAATTCCCGAGGCAGGTTTAAACGTGTACGTTTTTTTATAATTTGTTGAAAAATATATACTCCAGCCCCTGATATTTACGGGTGAAGCCAAAGTAGGGATCACTAGTTAGAAATATCTAAAGCAAAATCCAACTGCTTAAATAATGTTATAATATATGGATACATCTCCCATAGATAGAACCGTCCCGTGGAAAGTTTTAGTGTATAGTTTTTCCACGAGTAAAGCCGGGTCTGATCGCTACTATTTAATTCATACAGGACAATATGTTAAAAGTTGTGTTGATGCATTGCATTCTAATCCTATGCGAAGGGCGAAACATCTCTTACATACGTACACGGACCATGATATTACACTTCGTGTGGTTTGGGAGTAAACCGGTTGCCTATAGGGGCTGATAGGGGGAAGGATTGCAACGCATCCGCATATCCATTAACCGTGCGGATGCTACGTTTATCCTCCTACGCAATAAAAAAGCGAGACTGGCCCCTGTACTATAAGCATGCAACCACGTTTGACGTTCTCGAAAATCTGTCGCTTGTTATTTAATCTTTTGATAAATTTTATCAAATACCTCTTGTGCTTTCAGGTAAGACAAACAGAGTGAAACTCGAGAAGGGCGGCTGGTGAACGGGAGTGAGTCACGTTAACAGTTGAATTAACCGGCGAGTTTCAGTGCATCTTTAGGATTGTGAAATTGTATTCTAAACTGACTAGCTGTGCTCCTAGGTTTCATCAGCGTAAAATCTTAAGGAACCGTATGTAAGTGGTAGTGACCTTGCAGCTGAATGATGCCCGCTCAAGCAAGGAGCCACCTGTTGCTCACGAGGTACCTTCGTAAAGCTACAGCTATGTTGACGCGTCTAGCACGGTTTATCACTGTGTTTGCGGTGGCGCATTGGATGGGAGGAAAAGAAAGATTGTAACGCATCTGCATGATAATAATGCAGATGTCTATGGGCGTCGGTAATCTTCAGTAGGCTCCGACAAACATATTACCCCTATACTATAAAAAATAGAAATGCATACAGTTTCTAACATGACCATAAAAATTAATAGATGCTGCTACCGAGCTAACGAGAATCCAAACTCATTGTATACAAACATTTATTTAAACAGCACGAAGTCATAATTTGCATGTTATTATAAGAGTAAATCTATTGCTAACGCTGGATACGTGTCTAACTGTTTACATAGAACCTACCCCCACCGGGGCTGACAACTTGGTTTGCGGGGAGCCGCTAGTGCAAGTGGCTCGTGGCCGGTGGCGCTCAGTGGAGGCGGCTTATGTCCAGCATAGGACGTCGTCCGCCTGATGATGATAATAGTACGTAGAAGCAACAGTGACTTGCAGGAAATATGTATGAAGTACTAGACACCTAGATTGTATCTTCTTTATCTGTTCATCAGTATAAATGCGTATCATTATAGGTATTCGGTTGTAGACATAAACTGTGGAATGAAATTCGTGTTTTCCAATACCAAGTGTCTGATAGAAGTAAAACTCTGTGAGTCTATTATATGTTTTTCTTAATTAGAGAAGTGACAACTTGTTGTCCTGGATATGTGACATTTTAGGCCACCCGTCACCACGGTGGCTGTAAAGTTCCTTAAACATCGGACTTGAATAATTAAATGAATCGGGTAAATAACAAAATAAATAATAATTCCAGAGACAATAAAACTTAAAAATTGAAATGGAATGATACGCATTTCCCATCACTTTTGATCAGCCTATTGCAAACGAGCAGTCGAAACTCAAAAATTATTCTTAAATCGATCAGGCCATTAAAATGCCACAAAATATACAGACAGGTATTCGAAACAACATTTATGTATACTGGTCAGGTAAAATTTTCTTATCAGATTTGAACAGTTTGTAACCTTTGCTATAAAAAAAATTATAAGTTTAGCAGGTGGTGTCGTTAGTTTGCGTATTTATACCGGAAAAACTGGTAGCTATTTTCATGTATCCTCTAATATGAATACTCGGTGTTGTGAAAATTCCTATAGCTACCTACAACTACTAAGGTGGTGGTATAAAAACCGGTTCCATTGTACACGCTGCCAATACTAATACGTTCAGTGACCACACGTCCCGTTTCTATCAGGAAGGTGTCTGATATAAATGAGACGGTCTCTGTTTTCGGCTTTACGGCCTGACATGTCCAAAAGTCCTCAAAGGCGCAAAATGTATCATTTCTCCGAATATTGGCATAAGTTAAGTTTACACACTGGCTAGTCTAAATAATTTTTATTTCTTTAAATTTTATATGTAATTTTCCTTTGATGTGATAAATAAACTTAAACAAAAGTCAATTCCCACAGAGAAAAAAATAGTACATATTTTATAACTATTTTAAAGAAATTTCCCATGAAAGCTAGAATCCTACTAACTCAAGAATAAACCGATGTACCGATTTGAGTCGGTAAGTAGTTGGTCACCTTACTAATGGGCAGTGATTCAGCATGTATACCGGCGCTTACGACCTTTGGCAACGCAACTACCGCTCTAACCGTATACGGTCTATGACCATTTAAATGTAAAAAAAACGGCGTCTACAGTCGGCGCGTTAGATACATTTAAGCCGGGGTCACGGCCACTGTGTGCTAAACAAATTGTAAGTATCTAAAAGCTATTGTCAGGTTTATTACTGTTGGCGGTGTTGCGATTACATAACAGCAGCAGGAGTCAAAGCTCTAAATGCTTTAAATAAGTAAATGCGCAAAACTGAAGCAATCAATATGAACCATGATAATTATGTTTGGTTAGGAAATTTTCAGATAATCAGATTAGACCAGTTGCTGGTCCGGTAATGTGTTGTTTTGCTTGTGCTAAACCGAGGCTGAGAACGTTGTGTACACATGAGTAAGTACATATACTTACAGACTTGTTCCACACACACACTTCCAAACAATACCAAGATAACAGTCAGCGTCATAGAATCGTATGAAAGATATGTACGATGTTAAGTTGTGCACTCCTTTCAAATATAATCTACTATGATTTGTAAAAATTTGTTAAAAGCAGGCGCATAAGGTTGGCTTTGCAAAAAAAAAAAAAAGTATGTTGATGCACAATCACCGAAAATTTTGAATGACAGTTCAGTATCAAATCGTGTATTTTTGTAAATAGATAGATAGACAATTTTTTTTTCCAATCACAAGCAGTACTATTATTACAAAACAAAAATTTATCATGTGTACATGTATGTTCTGCAGCTACGCAAATGAGTAAGTAACGCAGTGCAAGCGATCCAAGCAATATGCTGAACCCACCAATTAAATCAATGTTCTTCGCTGTTTTGTATAACTTAAGAGAAGACGGACTCCATGTTGATGCTGATAACTTAACATAATTTACAATGACGGACTGCTAGAATTCTGCAGTATTTATAGTACAGACTGCCGCACCGCCGAGTGTGGCAGCTTCCACGTGTTGTGTTTATATTATTCATAGCAACCGTACAATTGGCCCGATGCTAGACACAATTGTGTCGTTGCGTACTGGCATTCGAGTTGTAGAGCGGGAGTCCGTAGCTGCCAGATGTTAGTAAAATGTAAAGACATCATCTGCTTGCTTCTAGCGCAGATGCGAAATATGTCCGGCTGGCCTGGAGTTTATAGTAGCTTTGGCACATGACATGTATCAATTATGTTTTGAAACTTAAATATTTTATAAAAAAGTATATCTGTCATCTTTGACTGTAAGGTTTAATGTGATCTGTGTTGAAGAAATGTCACTCTTTTTCCTTTTGGAAATGTCCTAATTCTCTTGTGTGCATTGTAACAGTAGTAATAACATGATCTGTATGGGTATTAATTTGATAGACCGTATCAATAATGTTTTGGTTTGAATAGTATATACCACGTGTAAAGTTTGATGTTATATTCTATTTAATTGTAACAGAGTTTAAATCTTTCCTGATTTTGGTTGGGCTCATGAAGCTAAGAGAATGGGACGGAATCTTATTGATTGTGTGTTCCTTTTCAGAGCTCTACTCCTTTTATTTTTCTTTTTATTAAACACTATACCATCCAAGTTGCAGCCGGGAGTCTCGGACAACTGCCAGATGCCAGATAAGACTCCACACCCTCACTATTACTAACCAATATCAAAAACTGTATTAATCCCATTGTTGTTCTTGTACTATTTTAAGCCTGTCCTGGATTATGAATTTGGAAAGATCAATTGAATAAATGTATATAAAAGTTTAATTAAACCTCTATAGTCTCTTTACCCCCTTTGTTGACTCATAGAATAGAATTAAAAACTGTAACAATAGCATGACCAGTAGTATCACACGTGATAGCGTTTTGAAGAACTCATACATGATTTAGTAAGTTACGACGTCCATTTCCATATCGTTCTATGCGGCAAATCGTAGGTGTAATTATGTAGTAGTAAAACCGAAGTTCATGCATTACTTGGGCTACTGTTATATCTTGGGGAAAATGACAGAATTGTTATGTTTCACATTTTGAAAATGTTCTTATCAACTTCATGACGTCTTATGTTCCAAAATCAAGATGACTCTTAAGTACATAATTTATTGCAGTCCTTCGTTTGACATGGGGAATAAAGACAGTTACTGATTCACAGTCTATCATTATTAATAGTCATTATGGTCAGCGGGCGAGCGTGTCCAGAAATAGCGCAATTGTGCGGTACACGTAGTTTTTGTGCGTCGCCGGAGCGCGCGTCTATCTGTGTGTACGTCGCGCTTTGCTCGCTACGCCTTCGGTCATTTGCCACGCAGATTACAGAATGACGGTTGGGCAAAGACAGACGAAGTTGTCGGGTCGCACGCGGTGGTTATTCCTTAGAAGCACAATGGGCAATGCGATCTGAGAGGTCTAAAACTATCGTGTTTTTCGGACCTGCGATTCTTACGTTCAGCACTCGACTCTTAAATTATAATAATGACATTAGCAATGTGAAGCTTTTTACTTCACAAACAGATCCTTTATAAAAATAGTTTCCGCACACCGCACTTCGCATATTTTTTATGAACAGATTAAGCCTCTTGGTGATTATCGACACATATATTGACTATTCATTCTCATAGAGCTATGCAGACGTGATGTCCGCATTCAGCCTTCCCTCCAATGAGCCACTGGAAACTCACACACCGCATGAATTACAACTGTGTAACTATCACCTTGCTGAATAGGATAATGTTTTCCTAGTATCGTACGGAACTATGTAAACGTGGCTTTAGAATTCGTGTGCTGTTTTGCTTCATTAGTGACTAATTGGCGAGTAAACAATGGAAAGGGCGCTACTCAGGTGGCGTTGTGGTTTTCAGTAACCGCTTTTTTTGTACAAAGTAATCAGCGATATTATGTTCATAACCGATGAGGTTTTTTATTCGGTTCGGGCAAAGTAACAGTTTTATCGTAATGTTCTGAGTTGTGAAAAATGTAGAGAGATGTCATGGAACAAGGACTCGCCTGATGATGATGATGGCGGTATTATTACCTTACCGTGCGTGTCGGAGATGTAACACTTGTCGCGCTTACATTGGCCGCGCATAACAAGTACACGTGTTATCTGCGAGCTCGAGAAGGTTCGACGTGATCGCGTGGCGCGTACCTCCGGTTGTGGCGGGCGGAGTCGCTACACTTTCGCGTTTCGTGCCGTTCAAGTACATATATTTCTAGAGAAATAAAAAACACAACTACCAAGCCCGTGATGAGATGGGTGTTATATTTAAAATTTGTTGTACGATACTGTAGTATAGCCTTATTATTATGTTATGTTAATCTTGTGTGTACATTTCGGTTCCCCAACTAACAAAGTTGGAAATATTACCTCTTTGTAATGTTACCTAAAAATGTACAGATCATAGGGCCAACTGAGGAGGACGATGGACACAGCCATGTAGGCTATGGCTGCTCAGTCGGGTGCAGAGTTAATGTTTTATTTAATTTCCTATTTTATTTAGTTAGTTGGTGGAGTCACGTGTATATCTACCAAACTTGTCTTGACTTGGAGATGTTGTTTTTACTTTGTTACAAATATTAGTTGGTTGTGACCACGTTTTGCTTAACCTCACCGTGCGGCGTGCATATTTCGCAAACGTGCATTCTTACCGGCGAGAAAGGCGTCTGCTGGTACACTACCGTGGCGAATTTATCGCCAGATCGATACGCTCGCGTACCCAAAATCAGGGCTGTGTCACTCACGCACATACGATACTGCCCTGGAATGGTATCCTATTGCGTTTTGTGCGGTAGGTGTGAAGGAAGGAAACGTATCTTCATAACTTGAACAATTCGGATGTTAGTGGGTGCCGATAGTCGCCAAAGCGGTATGTAGTGGTACTAAATTCATTGCCCGATGTGCAATAAAAAGTGACGCGTGGTAACCCTAGTTGCGTGTATCACCTGCGCTAGCCGCCAACTGAGCGTCAGCAATTTGCACACGTGTGCTTGTGTGAGTGTGCATATATGGTGGTGTGTGGGAGAGCGATTGTATGAAGTTGGTTATAACATTTAATATTCATCATTTAAAGACTCAGACTACACGACTGTATTTGTATACTAACGGTTTCGTTTGGCTTAGCTTACAAGTACGCGCAAGGAGTGTAGACTTTCGAGCGCTAGACAAAACTGGTATTTTTATATAGGTATAAAGTCGTGAATGGGATGATAATTCTGAAATAAAAGAACGTTCAAGAAAAGAGGTGCGTTAATTATATAAAATACTTGGCAGCCAAGCACTTAATATAATTATATAGTGTGTCTATAAATCCCACTCTTTAAGCGGTATAATAAGAAAGCGTCAACATCCAATGCCGAAATTAAATAAAATGTTGACAACCCTAGGTGCGTATCACCTGCGCCAAGCGGGTCTCACCATTCTGCACACGTGCGCTTGTGTGCGTGTGCGCATGTACGTGTGTGACGGTTATATGGAATTCAGCCATTACGTCACCAAGCTTCGTTGTGAGCGCGATAATAATAATATTTGACGCAGTCGGTGAACGAACCGGTGGGCGAGGTAATGTGTTTTTAACGGAATGACATACCTACGGTAAAATTATTTTTTTATGTGTCTAGCACACGTGCAAAACTGCTTCTGGTTGTGATAATTTCATAACCTTTTTTGGGCCCGATTTATGCTGTGGAAGCAACATAGCTTCATCGAATTGCTTTGAGCGCTCGTCGGGCGACTAGGTTTGGGGCCGAACCGATGCATCCCGACATGAGAATGTTCATAACAGCTGAATAGCGGTGGGGCCTCTCATCCCCAGTCTCTGACAGTCGAGGACAGCTCGGCGGCGTTGGCGTGAAAGAATGGCTCATGACTGGGGAGCATTTAACCACTAAAACTCTCCGATTGCTCCTTTGCTCCCATATGGATATGCAATCGAAGAATTATTAATTAATTAGAGTAAGGCCGTGCCATGTTGCCTGCATTGCAGCTGATTTGGGAACAAGTTTATTATCTTGTAATGGAGCAAACGACCAGCCCGAGCCATTTGATGCCGGTGCCGGGAGAGTAATGGAATCCGCAATTTCGCTGGCCATTATAATGATAGCTGTTACAAACACTCATATACGGATGCATCTATCCCATCAGAGGGAGAGATGGGGGGTCGGGCTCACTTTCGATGCCAAACCTTGGGCTTCTTTCGAAGGTCGACATCGTATTTTCAGGTCTGAAAATAAGTCGTGCCGGCCCAATTCGACCAATACTCAGCATGTGACATTACCTTTAAGTACATGGTGTGACCGACCAACAGAGTCAACTTGTGAATTCATATAAAGTGCTCTCGCGAGGGCGCCGCGTGCTCTAGTGGCCTTATCTAACGCGTGCAGTGGTAACGTACTGGGGTCATGTGTTACTGTGTTGATAATGCGCTACTTCTGATGTATATGCTCGACTAGAGAGGGGCAAATAAGCGAATGTAGGCGTCAATTGCGCGTTACGCCTTTGCACTAAAACTTGGAGAAATATCTCGTGGTTAAATGCCGTGTACTAAAACATGTGACATTATGCACATGTGGCGCAAACACTTAGTTATGGTTTACGTTGACGAGATTGTTGCACGCGAAACAAAATACAACCTGTATTTTGAGTTTCACAATGCTACATATCGGTGCGTAATATCTTTGACCGGTCCAGTAGTTTAACGATTAGCTGGACATCATCGGGACAAGACCTTCCTCCCGACACATGTGCGTTCATTGTATACTCGAAATATCATTTTTTAATTGTTATTAGGATTTTAGAACACTGTTGTAAAGCACGCTCATAAATTAGAATAATGCTATAAGTTCCTAAGTAACTCACTGTCTTGCGCAAAATATTTTATTTCTTTGCAATAGTCAAAAGCCGCATGGGACTTCTCCCGTTAACCGACTTTCACCATACCGTTTTATTGATTTAATTGTCTTCATAGGACATTCGTTGTAATATTCTGCAAGTCGCTGCACAACCGCTGCCGAGTAAGGACCTGTAACCTACTAACAGCTAATTCGTAACAAGCTGTCGGGAATTAATTTGTAAAGTAACTCTCAGTGCAATAATATAATATAGTAACTAAGTGATACATACTTTATTTGGAGTCAGAAACGTCATCACAACGTAACTCGCAACCTACACCGCACAACAGGTGCTATACTGGCACAGTCGAAATGTGTTCGCGTAGCCCAAAGCATTTACTGATTCGAGCAATAGATCAAGTACGTTTCTTTCTCGCAAGTAGATCTTTTTTACAGTTTTACTATTATAGGGGCAAAATAGTTATACTATTTTAGGGGCAAAATAGCAGGGAGAGCCTTTTGATTAATTGTTATGCACATGTGTCCCACTACCTTTATTCCGCTTGTCCAATGAACCATCGGTATCTCACAAAATGGTACGACCGGGGAGGTCTGGCCGGCGCAATTCGGATGCAATACATGATGGCGTCTTGCTAAACTTTTAGGTAGAATGAAAGAGGTCCAGATTGAGCTCTATCTCGCAGACAGGATATTTATATCTCTCAGACTTTAGTAACAGTTTCGTTTCGATGATAAGTCGCGATTCATTAGCAAGGGGTCACAGGTTTATCTGGAGAAGAACCATTCATTATCTTAGTTGAATGACTTATGTTCTGTACTTTTTATTTACACTCACTAATACTCCAGTAACTTCAAAAACTCTGGTAAACACTAGGTGTTACGTGCGGTGGACTACATACAAAACCACGTGCAAAAGTTATTATTTCTATAGCTTATGTGTTTGATGGATAAGCTATATTATTGTAGTTTCATTAATATCCATTCAATAGTTTTTACGCGAAAAAGTAACAAACATCCACCCATACTTACAAACTTTCGCGTTTATAAAACTAGTAGGATATGATGAGGCTTGGCTATTTTATCAGAATTAGACATATCATGTTTGACGAGGAAATGCACTTACACCGTGCCACTTATTCCGGGTGGGATTCGTGCTGAGCCGAATACCGGCTTAAATTACCGAAAAAAAAAGCTGAAGATTTTTGTTTATTTGTTTGTTTGTTTACACTTGATAATTAACACCTGGAACTTCAAGTAGGTTTTGAAAAAACATTTTGTGTACGATAACTGCATTTACATTCATTAACAAGGTTACGGGACATGGCGTGGCGCTACGAACAATGGGACCGGAGTTACGCGGGTGAAATCGTGAGGCGCTACTAGTTACTTACAGAAATACTTCGTCGCTTTACTGATACTCAAATGATTTAACACCAGGCCCACTTGCCGCTTGAAAATGCTAGTCGTGTAATACTTATCTGTGTATAATTTATTTAAATGTATTAGTGAATTTATTGTGTGCGTTTGATAATGATGACCTCATGGTGCATACATTTGTATAATTATTTTTTATCGGCGACTATGTATTTTCCCATATGTTACTATTTAGGAATCTTCATAAATCATGCAGCGCCTCGCCGTTTTTTATCCGCATACCCCGCGCACTAGTCGTGGCTTTATAGTATAGTAATACTGAAATATTTTTTAAATCGGAGCAGTAGCAGATTTGCACGTTCAAAAAAAACTCTTCAGCTTTAAACTATTCGTGTAGATTTCTTGTACATACAGCGAACGAGATCTCCACTGATTTCACAATAAATTGTACAATCATATTTCTTAGAGATCGTATTTATGGATATATAATTTAACTACATAATCGTTACTTAGTGGATTTCGCTGAAATGATAGCATCATCCAACAACGAGGGTTTACAAGTTTTCATCCCCACTTGAGAATCTCCATGTAATGTAACTAGGTGAGTTTAGATGGAATGATGATGATGAATATCACAATGAGACCGCATGCGACCGGTATTGTGCTGAGCACACAAGGAAATAACACACAATAATGTTGTCGAAACCTGCGCACTCGGCGTGCTTACTGCGCGGAATCGTCCGTGCGAAATGTACGTGTCTTTAATGTAATCGAATAGGAGTGCTTGTGACATGATGTCATGGCGATAGTGTGGTTTGTGACAGCCACTGATCTCTATACGGTGTGTGGATAGCTGGTGCAACTCAATATTAATTTAATGAGGTTTTTGTTTATTGAAATGCGCTCTGGAACTATATAGAAGATGGTTTTCTGTGCATGATAGACATATTCGTGAGGAAGGTTAAGAGCTATAAGACCGTATGCTACTAATAATATAATTTATTCAATTATATTAAAATGTAGCGTATGTAATCTCCTAAGTAACCTAGCTTCCGCCTTCTTGTCTGTTAAAGAATTTTCAATATTTCAGTTCACTTACCTCCTACAAACAAAGTTAGGAAAGTTAAAAAATGTACTGTTAGCATATGCGGATGAATTTTCATGCCTGGCAAACAGCAACGCAAAATACTATATTCGAAATAACTACATGAATACTTTCGCACATGCGTCCAGCTTTTAAGCACTGACTTGTTTGAAAATTGAACTGTCCGAATGTTAGCGATGTTGTATACTAGTATGTTACAATTGTTTGTTTTGATGTTTTTTCAAATGGCTATCTATATTTAGGGTCAGCAGTCCACAAGTATCGAGGTCAGTGGTGACAACTAAGTCAGCGTTTTTTTGTGTCAAGCTATTTTTGCGATGTGTGCATGATTGTTCGAATTGGATACCTGTTGTCATTGTATGTGGGTTACACGTAGTTAGCAGTGAGTTTCGCTCATTTCTTGTGTACGTTAAGCATACATTCTCCCACAGGAAGCGTTGACCAGAAATGTACCGACAGTTTAGTCCGTGCGATAATGTGTTCAAGTAGTAGTTAACAAACGAGCAGTCGATTGGGTTGTGCATAAGATTTGATCATTGAACCAGGTGGGGTTCATCCGCGTGTTACGTTGCTACGGAGGGTTCGGTCCCGCCGAGGTTGTGGATGTCTATATATGTACTAGAGGTACCTATTTCTATATGATATTAAATATATAAAACTTCTTTGTCACTAGGGCTAAGAATTCCTTGCGATAAAATGTGTTCAAGTTCTATTTAAAACACCTTCTTTTAATAGTCCAGAATAACGTGCAGTCGTTTGGATTGAAGCATAGTCATTGGCGACCACTTGGTCTAGTGGTGTTATGTTCCAGGCACAGTGGCGATTTCTCGGTTTCAAGTCCCGGGTCTAATAACAGACCGGAGCTGGTATGTTGGCGGTATTACGCCCCGTGCCTCGGAGAGCTCGCTGACCCGTCGATCCTGCGTCTGATTCCATTCGGGTCGTGTCGGGCTGCCATCTTATCGGAGTAGGAGCGTGAGGCAACAGAGGGCACACTCTGTGCAACATAATATTATGTCCTGCCGAATGTAGATATAGCCTTAGTTAAAATTCTGCTAGGCGGACATCAGTAATTGCCGAGTCCAACATAGGTCTGGGGTCTACCCGGGCTCCCAGGTATCATGCGTAAGTGCATTCCCCCTTCGAAATTTCCAAAGAAAAAGGAGGACATCAATGATTGATTATACTGATAGACATCAGCAGCGGCGTTCTATTCACTCATATCGTTCTACGCACTTCCATCGAGATCCACTTCGGAATACTGAGAACTCATTGGATGAGAGTGTGTGGGTATGGGAGCAGTATCAATATGTTGATACTTCTTAATATCATTCTACAGATTAATTGGAGCGAGACTCAATAAATTGAGCCATACTCGTCATGAACATGTCAATTTATGTGTCATGAGTTTTATACTTAATGCATATTACAAAGCTGAAGGGTTCGTGTTGCTTTAAACGCGCTAGTCTTAGTAACTAATGTTATACTAGGTAGATAGATTGTCCATTTAGCGTGTATGTTTTTGGCCTACCATCACGTTACGACCAATGGGAGCGGAGTTACGCGGGTGAAACCGCGGGACGCTGCAAGCTGGATATACAGCTATAACTGATTTATGAATGCCAGTGTCTAATGTTATAAATTATAAGATAAGGGTCGCATAAATAACGTCGTATATAGATTACAACTGGTAATTGCTCATTATATTACCAAATGCGCGAATATCTTGTTTCATTACTTCTTTATGACAGGCTATCTCAACTGCGGTGCGCGAACCTCAGGCGGCTCGCCATACGTACCTCGCGCGATAGTTACTTAATGGTGGACGGTTAGCCGGATGGATTATTTAAACATTACATTAATATGATATTATAAACCGTTATTTAATAAAAAAAAAACGACTGATACATTGGTTCATTACGGATTCTATCTCATTCTAATAATAAAATCCGTTAAAATATAGTTATAACAATATATGACTTTCGCGTAAACAAATGAAAACAAAAATAAAAAATATAAAAGGACAATTAATATGTATCTCATAGTGGTTTTAATATTTCTTTTAGAATTTTATATGTATCAATAGCCAATATTTTTAAAGGGGTCTGCTGTGGTCTTGAAAGTATAAATGCGTAGCTATAATTTTGAGAAATTCTGCTTTATTATACACCACATTAGAATAATATTGCGGGAGATTGCTATCTGTTTTACTTTAGCATTCAAAACTAAAAAGAAGGAACTCGGTATATTAATAAGCGGAAATGAAATTATAAAAGCCAGTTTTCTTAAATTATAGAAAAAGGGGGGTCGGGATACTGTTACATTACGAAAAAACGGAAAAATTCTGCGTATAAAAATGTTTATTTTGTACACACAATCAATTTCTAATTATTTTACAATCAATTTTTAATCACATTTTATGCGTCAAATGCGAAGTAGAGATGAAGCGGATTTCTGTTCGGTCCTACACCTGGCCGCTTTACTGACCGGCCATACTCAGGACCAGAAAAGTAACGCATGTTCATGAAAGTAAAAAATAACCGGTGGACTATTGGGGGGTACACACCACACATACATACACATCGGGATGCTTATGGGCGTCGGTAGTTACAGAAAGGCTGCCGATTCTCCTGTTTCCACCTATAATATAAAAAAGGAAACGCAGTCGCTCGGGAGTTTACTTATAACAAATTACGTTTGCCACCAAATTGTAGCACAATTTTTTTGTAAGATGTACATTAGACACTACACTCGCTTTAAGAGTGTTTTTAGGTATCTAAACAAAATACTTAGCCGCCGTGGAAATTTCTCTCCATTTACAAACATGCGAGCGTATCCGAGTGCGGGATCAAAGAAAGTCGCAGTGGCGTAGGTCGACTCGTGCGTACAGCGCTGCAGCGAAATGTACCGTCGGCATCTAAACTCGATTAACACATTTTGATTACTAATATGTTCTTTTTATGGTATATGGAGGCAAAGGACCAATCGGAGCCTTTTACGGCTACCGACGCCTAAAGACATAGAGGTGGGTTGTCCTCCTTTCCTCCTCTCCTCCAATGGGACACAGTTACGTTTCAATCCATTCGCACAGGAGTGACCTATAATTCTCGCTCACATAATATTGGTGTGGAGAGACACGCTTCGTGCAGTTTTGAGAGCTTCCGGTGGTCCATTTGGAGAAAGGGGAAGGGTGACACACGAATAACACCTGTCTGTATGTTTATAGGCGGCGGTAGTCGGTTACAGAAGGTGATTATAACTATCAGGGTGCAACCTTTGAAACCTATGTCATAGAGATAGAGCCCTTGCTGGATTGCCGCCGAATCGGGCTGGCACGACCGGGTAGGTACTTCTCGCCCTAAGTGATGGATACGCTATCGAGCTTTGTACGATTTGTTAATAACTGGCGGCCTATGGTGAGGGATTAGGTGGATCGGTTGACATTGCTGACCGTACATGCGTTATATAAACGAGTAGAAAGTTAGAATGTTAGCCGAGACCAGACACCCGAGCAGACCTCTTCCTGTAACGGGAACTGGTTCTAGACAATACTAAACGTACTACCTTTGTACTACATTATCATAAACCACGTAACTTAACGTCTTATTCAGCTGTTTGCGATCCTACCCGCATTCGCCAGTGAATAACTTATACACTAAAACCTTCCTCGGGAATGTCTATCCTTGGGTGAAAACCTCTTGAAAGTGCATTCGATAGGTTCTGAGATTATCGATTACATACAGACAGACAGGTCTTTTGAGCTTGGATGTATAACATTTTTATAAATAGTATAGACTAGCTGTGCTCAGGTTAACTCCGGTTACATTTATCCATAAACATTTTCGTGTTAAAAATTAGAAAAAGTATTCTAGATTTTAATATCTGTGCCAAATGTAATACAAATCCATTCCTGTAGACATCGTGTGAAAGATTTACAAACTATTGCTACATGTCATGTGTCAACATAATGTCGGCGATAGGAGCTTTTGTCAGCCCTATATGTGGTGGTGAGCTAACGCAGATTGCATCTTATATATCCTGAATATATATCATAATGTTTAGTATATATAGTAGTGAATGACAGATAGGTCAATAAAAATGTCGTGTGTCCAGCAGTGTATTGATAAGAGGTAGTGATGATTATGATGCAGTTCTATTGCGTATCGTACATAGAGATAATTTAGATAGAGAAGGGACGTCATATGATGGCGACAGGTCGTCCTGGTGAATAGAGGAGAAAGAAGAGAAAGCTATATTTGTATATCTAATTTAGAATGCGCAATGCGCAGAGAAATGAAAAAATAGAGACAGAGAGTGAACCACACCTGCTGTCTCTTTCGACTTAGTCAGCCGCGTTTTAGGCTGGCCAGCCTTCTCTATAATTAACTCTATGATCGTATATCGTTGACTAAGTTGGTGCGCCACGGCGTTCGCACAAACCGGTCCGAGGGCTTGTGTGGCCTTTGCTTTTTGCGCCTAGGCGAGCCCGACTCCGTTCTCTAATGGCTTTTTTATTTGCACTTTTACTGTGTCACTTGTGTAGATTGCTATTCATTAAAACTAGATATAAAAGAGCCACACAAGTGCCGATGTAAAGTTTTATGCATCACACATTTAAAGTGGTCTCAAAATCGTCTTGCTGAGGCCTACGATTCGGATATGTTAGGTAAGATTTGTTTAGAAACTGGTTTTGTGTGTTTATAGAAAAGATCACCATAAACAGCGTATCTGAAATTTACCGTACACACTAGTCAGTTGTTGCTAGAGTGGCGGAGGCAGTGTTACTTCTATGTATAAAAACTCACGCAATACACATTTTCGTTTATCATCGGTTAAAACAAATGTGGCCTAATGTATACAGGGCTTTAGTGAAACTGTTTGTCATAGTTATAAATGAGCGCGTGCCGGGAACTTTTAGTCGGTCATAATGAAATACATGTATGTTCCGGACTCTACATTGAGTTAGCGACAATAATGTTGGTTCTCAAATCGTTCTCAGGTCAGACCGGTGTTGATAGTCGGATTTTGCAACTTAGAAAAATTAGCCCGGAGAAGGAAATTTGTAGCAACAACATCGAGAACACGTTTAAGCAGGTCCTGTCATAGAATTTTCTGTGGTCATTTCGGATAACCATCCGATTGGTAATTGGATACTATAAAGAGTGTAATTAAATCTGCCCCACTTGTATATATTAAATGCTTTTCTTTATAATTATATATATGAATAATCCTGTGTCGATCAGGCGAAATTCGGCCACGAGTTATTATTTTGCAATATATTATTATATTGCAACTGACACTCAGCATGGTTACTACATAACAACGGTTACTGACATAACTGCATGGTTTGTTTTTAATATGGCAGTAGTAAAATGAAGTGATCGCTCGGCACTCGCCGTGTCACCCAACTAAATATATTGCATTTGGCAGCAGACGCGCGGGGCTCTTTGAAACGGTGCCAAACGGTGATGCGCTGTTATCACATGTTCTGATGTACTCGCCTCTGATAACGTTGCACGCTGCGTCACGTTGCACGCTGTACTGCCGTACGTGTAAGTACTAGCAGCGGCTTTACGATATATTGGTAAATAGGCAAATTGTCACGGGGACCACGATTAGAGAAGATTAGTACAGTCTAAAATATACCACAATTGAGCTTGAGAGAGAGAGCACCGTGTGTTGAATATGCTTCGGGCATGTCTATCCTGGAGACACAAGATTAGCAGCGCTGTTGTGGACCAAACCCGTTTCGAAAAATCTTTATGCCTCAAACGGATTATTAACGATATAAATGGCAATTGTCTTCCAGGATACTAGGATGCTAGGCTTTATTGAACAGTATTTGATGTAAACGTGTAGTTTTACCAATTTTGTAGTTAGGGTCCTGGGAATCCCGTTGATAATCAGCATAAACATTCTTGCGAGCGGAAGTGAATCTCGTTTTCTTTTCAACACTACAATAGACAAAGATACTGGTAATTAATAATTAAATTATTCGTTGTGCGAAGTGCGCTTTCCTATTCATCTCGAGTCTTCATTAGATAGTGTATTCGATATGTAAAGATAAAAATGTATGACGCTGTTACATTTTTATCTTTGACTTGACGTAATACTACCTGAAAGTTCAAATGCCATATGAACAGGAATGTTCAATTGATAGCGCAATGGTGTGGATATGGCGTATGCCACTAATATTGTGACAGATTTGTGTGCGTTTAATCTAAAAATAAATTATAAGTTGACAAAAAAGCAATGAATCACATTAAGAGAGTTAAGTTGGCGTTGTGACGGGCGGCGCGACCTCCGCGAAGGCCGGACCCGGTTTTTATTGATTTTTTACGCGCATTGTCCATTTTGTACTCGCGCCCGACAACGGGGGGGGGGGGG
>JAFELO010000472.1:112831-197799 GCA_017140195.1 Eumaeus atala
GAGCAGAGAGGTGGGTAACATACACCCCCTTCTTGAGAAAGGCATTCAGTTGCTGTAATGGGCGAATGGAGAATAAGACAGCATATGTGTGTAAGACATATGTGAATGTTATTAAACATTCACGTCGTATTGTGCGCTCACCTGCAATATATAGGTGAGCGCACAAGGCGCTCGCCCTCGCTCGATGCACAGAAGATAAGAATGTGTGTAGCAGTGGATGTTTATGGGCGTCGGTAGTTATCAAAAGCTTCTACACGTTCGTCCCTAAATAATATGATAAAATAGGAGCCTCTTGATAATAAAGAAAGAAATCTTATTTGCTCGAATATGGGTAGTTAAAAATAAATAGTAAGTAAACTTTCCAACATATTCTACTATTTCAGCATGCAGAAATGGATACATATTTAATTAACCTGACTTTTACATCAAATTAAACAATATACATTACATTTATTAATTAAAATTTCACTATTACTTTAATTTACAATTGGCTACCGACACCCTCCTCTCCTCCCTTTCAATGGGCTATTTATGATATAGGAGAAGCGAAAGCTCAATTGGATTATTCCAGCTGGATGCATGTCGAGTTATCCTGGCTGGAATGCAGCGCAATATTTTTTTATTCGTCGGGATACACAAAATCCGTGTGGGATCCAATGGGGTTCATGGGATTTGTGCATGCACTGAATAAAGACAATAAAACCCCCAGATGCCGTCGTGTAGACTGAGGATATGATCTTTGAAGCAATAGGGCGTCAAGTGGTTGCCGCTGTCGAGCCTGGAGACGCAGGCGTAGCAGCGGTGAGACGAGTGGTCGTCCAAGCCCGTTTAAAAGAAGAGCACCAATATACATAATTAGCCATAAAGCTCTTAGCTCGGAAGCCCATGACCACAATCCCAAAAACTGGAAGACACCTGCATACCCAATATAATACCCGACGAGAGATCAGTACGGGTAAAGGTCGCCAACCTGGCCATTCGGCCAACGCGGTGGCGTATCTAGGCGTAGGCGTAGGCCAAGTGGGCCTTCGCTAGGCTTAACCGTGATGACCAAAACTCGCCACTGGGCCCTCGCAAAGGCCTAAGGCCAATTACAGTTGAGTCGGTCACTTGAGTATCATGCAATAAAGATACCCCAGACTTTATTCCGCTGAAATGTAATATGACTTGAATGAGTCACGTATAGAGCAGATACGTATCCAGCTAGCTTGCACATTTAGTGCAGGCAGGCGGTAATCGAGCGCGGCTCACGAGCGCGCACGCCAGTACGTGCTCCCCGGCGCGCGACGTCGCGAGACTCCGTAATGATGTGACACGACCGAGCGTGTCGTACGGGAACGTCGGATACTTGTCTTATGCGGGGCAAACTTATAAATATTGACGTCAAGACACTCGAAATATTGGATAACTACCACAGACATGTGGTTTCACCCGCGTAACCTGTACACCCGGCTAATGTTTGCTGTAGCGTGGCGGTATATTGCTTATAAACTTACACAGTAAATGGGCTTAGAGATCCTATTTACCGAGTGAGGTCGTCGAATAAATTTTGCAATTCGAGACAGTAGGTACTCAGATTAGCTCGTTCAACCATACAAACTCTTCAGCTAAAAGTTCACTCACAAATCCTAGCATCTACAAGTTTAAAAAAATTACATGGTAGGTGCAAACTAAGACTGGATTTTGCCAAATTCGAGCAGTAAGGGTGTGTTTTTAAGTGATATAAGTTTTTAAGTGAAACCGCGGAACACAGCAGTAGTATAGATTGGTAATTGATCACGAAAAGCTACCATCGACAAAATTATCTAAAAGGCTTAACCAGACCGAATGCGTTCTCGATGGTTCGATTTAGAACGGTCACGATAACATTGTCGTCACAGCGACGTCGACTTTCATAGATGCGACCTACTTCAATAGATGAGACCGCTGATACAGGTGTTCTGTCTCGGATATCGGTGTTGGCGTACTTATGCACATTGTTTGTGTGTGCACGGCGTGATCCTCACCACCATTTTTTACAATTGAGCAACATTTTAATAAACAAGATGACCGTATTTATGATCGAGGCTGTAAGGAAGCCTCCCGATTATTCGACAGAGTGCAACGTGGGCATTATCCGACTTGAGTGATGATTTGGTGGGGTGTTAACTATGAAGGAGTAACTGAGCCATATTTTTGTGAAAAAAGGTATCAAAACACAACACAAGTGTATCAAGGTGGTTAAGTCCCGTAATAACGCCATGGAGTGTTTCTACTTATAACTGGCCTCGACATTTAGAGGACTGTACTGCACTCAATGGTGACCACTTCCAATGAGAGTTTTTAAATATTTTTAGTTGTTTTATATTCGTGTATTGTTTTACACACTGCGAAAATATTAAATGTTATTTGCAATTTTTTTTTCTTTGTTACAATATTTATGGCAAGACTAGGTATAGTATTAACATAACAAGCTGAAATAAGTAAATAAGTATTATTGGCTGGTGATGACAGACAATCCATCACCTGGCGCAGATATTTTTTAGCGTACGCGTGTAGTTCATATATTCCCTGCTCTATACGGACCGAACGGATTGATGGATTTTAAACCTATGAGGTGTCGGGACAGCTCGCTAGTTTACCATAACATCACGCACAGCTCACATAGCCCTAACTTTGAATTAGTATTACATGATTTCCCGATTGCGCCGGCCATAATTATCATCAATATAGTATACGACCACTGTTGGAAATAGGCCTACCCTAGAGAGCACCACACTAGTCACGGTCACAACCAACTTTCATCCAACGGCTCTACGCGATTTTGACCAAATCTTATACGGGTCCAATTGGACTGCAATGAAGCAATGCCAATTACTATTCTCGAAACATAAATCATTTCTTTATCCGTCCATTCTAGTCTATTATCAATGAAAATCTAGTGCAGAAATGACACTGGTCCTCGTAACACGTTCCCACGAGTATTAGTGGTCGTTACTGGGCTAGTCTGCGGTACCGGTCCAAGTGTTGGATAGATAAAGGCATTTGTTATTAGACGTATATGAACGACAAATAGCTACTTCTCAGGTTATGGGAACGGTTTTTTCCGTAACTTTGAATGCTGCAAGTGTATTTGAGTCTGTATTGCACCGACTTAAAAACAGTTTTTTAAACAAACGAATATTTGAGATAGGCAGGTTTATAGGTCCCGATCGCTGGAAAGAAGGAAAAAATACATTCTCAAAAAAAAAAAAATTCAGTTGGAAATAGGCTTGAGATGGTAGACGTGCCAGTAAAGATCTAGAGCGGAGGGCCACAGAGGAGATGACGAAGTGTCGATGAAAAACGATGCCCCGTGTAGTAGCCGATACGGTTTCGATGTTTGTTTTTATTATAACGGGCAAACGAAAACCTTATGTTATGACTCGTCGTTTAATATGTTATGACTGCATGATAATATATATTTATTCTCATAACTAACATGTTCCATGCCAATAAGGCTAAACGTTATACCACCTATAGGGAAATATACTTTTCCTGAATGTCTATTGTACATAGAATATTGATACTATACATATAGAATATTGATACTATATATATTTATGCTTCTGATATTTAAACCGTCAATGTATGCGGCGGAGTGGGGGGAGGGGGGAGTGAGAGTTGTTATTTAATAAAAATCCATGTGTAATTTATAACTGAAAATAAAATTGTGACGATTTCTTTTATGGTTAGTTAGCATCTACAATACAAGTACTTGCGGTACTTGGCACCTGGTTATTACTAGCTTGACGTTCGTAGTCCAAAATATACTATGTACATTATAACATTCCACACGAAATCACCGACAAAAAACTGTACAAATAAAGGCTTTTTAAAGCCAATTCGTCTTTTACAAGAGGCGAGCGGTATCGGTATGCGAGCTCGGAGTGACGATAACGCCTGGCAAGGACGGAATTTAATATCCCCCTTCTCCGCTGTGAGGGTGTGTGTCAGTGAAGTACGCGCACACTGTTACACGCGTAATCCGTATTGTCTTGCCGTGGTTACCCCCTTTGTGCGCTCTTATTGTAGAGCTGCTTTTAGAATATCTCGGAATTGTTCATGGTCGTCTTAAAATTAAGTACGAGTTAAGTACATGAATTACAATATACAAAGCATATTTCGTCAACTAATGGACAGTGATAACAATAAATCTACTTTTTACAGATTTTATCGCGGTTTATTTGATTATTTATCTAGCCCGACGTTTCAGAAGCTTTACAGCAACCATGGTCACGGATGGACTGAGATGACAGATGTCCTGATGTACCAAGTTTTTATAAGTACCCGAAGAATTATAATTTTAGTTCTTCCGATTAACGCAAACTGTACTTATTATATCTTGCTGTCTTGAGAGGTTTTGTTTACTTTTTGATTTGATTATGGGACACAATCCCAAGCAGAGGAAAGAACCCAGCCATCTTCTCTATTGAAATTTGGATTTTTGGATGGAATTTTCGAATCTGTGTTCCCTAGTGAGGATTTGCGCTTTATCAAATCTAATGTAATGGCAGGGGCCAACTTCAGTATGCTTACAGACCGCAGATTTTGTAACACGTCGGTGTTTCATATCGGCAATGTGTTCTTTTACGCGAGTTTTCATAGATCTTTTAGTTTGCCCTATATAAGAGAGTCCACAGTCACAATCAGGCTTGTACACTGCTGCACCTTGCAGAGGGATATGGCATTTCACTGAAGGTACGAACTGACTAATCTTCTTTGGCGGCTGAAAATAAGTTTTTATTGAAGCTCGCTTGAGAATAAAGCCAGTTATATTAGTCAGCCCTTTTAAGTATGGTAATATAGCAGATAAGCACTTGACAGTGGCTGGTTTCACTCGGCTTCTGTGGCGCAGACGGGGAACCCGAAGCTTGTAGTGTCGCAGAACTCGCTTGACATGTTGAAGTTCGGTTTCACTCGGCTTCTGTGGCGCAGACGGGGAACCCGAAGCTTGTAGTGTCGCAGAACTCGCTTGACGTGTTGAAGTTCGGTTTCACTCGGCTTCTGTGGCGCAGACGGGGAACCCGAAGCTTGTAGTGTCGCAGAACTCGCTTGACATGTTGAAGTTCGGTTTCACTCGGCTTCTGTGGCGCAGACGGGGAACCCGAAGCTTGTAGTCTCGCAGAACTCGCTTGACGTGTTGAAGTTCGCTATCCAGGTGTTGCTTGTCACAGATGCCTCGTGCTCTCTGAAACAAAGATTTACCCGCGGTAGACAACTGTGTTGGATGGTAATGAGAATTGCCGTTTAGATACCGATCAGTGTGGGTATGTTTTCTATACGCTTTATGACTGAATGTGTTGTTGGGATTACGGATGATCAAAACATCTAAAAAAACTAAAGAATTATTTGCCTCTAAGTCCATTGTAAATTGTATTTTGGAGTTTACACTATTTAGATGTTAAGGAATATGGTTACTTTATCCATAGGTAAAATTGTGAAAGTATCATCAACATACCTCTTGTAGAACCTTGGTGTTATAGGTGAAGTTCGAAGGCAGCCTCCTCAAAGTCCTCCGTAAAGATATCTGCAAGACATTAAGATGTAATAAGTACTGTTTGCGTTAATCGGAACAACTAAAATTATAATTCTTCGGGTACTTTTAAAAACTTGGTACATTAGTCATCTCAGTCCACCCGTGACCATGGTTGCTGTAATGCTTCTGAAACGTCGGGTTAGATAAATAATTAAATAAACCGCGATAAAATCCGTAAAAGTAGTTCTATTGTAATGACTAACATGCGTGTAAAATTAATACATCAATAATTGACAGTCCCTAATTTCATAAACATATCGCCGCTTTTTTTAATTCACAATGTATGTAACGATGACACTCATACAAACATGCCGGTTGCGATTCTCTTCATCTTCGCCGATACTAACATCGTTCTTCATGCGCATTGATTATCAGTATTGTGCACCTTTCATCTGCTATTGTTTGAATACGTCCGAATCAACAGAGGATGCCCTTTCACATTCGTACACCACAGTACACATGTAATGTTAGACGGATCTAATCTGATCATGATGTGTGAACAAAAATGTCAGTATTAATGTTTACGCACTTAGGCGGTGCATTTGGGGATTATGCGTCATGTTGCGGCATTCACGAGCGAGTGATACGATGTATCTTTTGAATCGTTGTAACTCGTAATAGCACGGGAGGGGACGCACAAAAGCATGGCAAGTTCGCGGATAAACGTCGCGCGGAATCTCTTTATGAATCCTTATGAATAATGCGACGGAAATTTGCGGTTAGACCGCCGTGTAGGGAAATGAATTAATGCGGTGTAACATTTACACACAGAAGAAGTTCTACCTGGATAAAAACAAAAAATTATTGTTTTGTAACTTTTCATTATTTATATTCCGTATTATGACATATTTTCTTATATTTCGGACGTACAAAGTAATGAATCTTTAACGCTCAAAGAAGTTAGAACGGGTCAACAAGTTTGTATTATTCTATAGCCACACAAAGACATTCGGACACATTTAGGAATACGGTATAGCAACAAGATACACAAAACATAGGTTGCATAAAAATCAAGTCCCTATAAATAGGATTATTACATTTGTATTACATTTTTCTTATGATACTTTTTATAAATTGTAAGATATAATCCCGATTTTGTTATTTTGATACTCGACATGTGTCCCTCTGGTTACGATTAAAGTAGTATTTGAATGTGGGATTTTATAGTGTTAGAATATAGGTAGTAAAAATTTGCTGTGGCAATAATCGCGGTTATAAATCGAAATATTTTATAAGTATAAATTTTAAAATGATCCAGTAGTTTCATTTTCACGAGATTATTAAGCTACATGTTCACACTAATACTTTTCGTGCGTTAGCTACTCGCTACACTTTTCCTTTCATCCATAGATCTTGAATACATTCCCGTTGTAAAACAAATTTATTTTCGTCTAATATGAAACCCATAAATTGCCAATTAGCTCCTACACTTCGAGTGGCGTTTTTATTTACGTCCGCTTATGTAACCCCCGGTGCCGTGTTGACGTACACTTTTATATAGTTTCCCCTGTTGTCGTACTACGGAAGTGTCTTTAACTTCACATTCGTTTAATGCGCTAGTTGGAATCTGATCGTGTATTCAAAGCGACAGTGCAGTCTGTGAGTAGCCGGTGGCCCGTTTTAGAAAAGGAGCGCAACGTATCTGCATTTAATTATGTCTATCGTCTGGCCGTGATGTCTGTCGTCGTGGGTACCGGGTGTCGGTGTTTGCCAAAGGATTTCTCGTTGCCCCTGCACTACTTAAAAAAAATATACAAAGCTAATAAATTACATTTTGTTCTCACGACTGACTTAGTTTTGCTGGTGGCGGTGTAATTCTTGTGTTGTGCTAAGTGTTGCGGGTTCGAATTCTGACATGGGTGTTTATATTTGTATAATGATGAGTGACATTTGCCTCGTTGAGATGTTATAGCCTCCGTGAACTATACTATAGAGATGTACAAAACCGCAAAGGTTACGCGAGGTCACACGTGTTTCATATAATATTATCCTTGTTATTGTAATTATTGTATACCGCATATTCAGTGTGCATATGGCTTATAGTGCGGGTTTACTCCTTAATAATTGATTCCAAAAAATTGAGGAGTAAAATACTCATGGATTTTGACTGCTCCGTAGCCTCCGTGCTATAAATAAGGGGTATTTAAAACTCTTTTGATTTAAACGTATATTCCATAATATATAAATAATGACTATGTGTTGAAATGTAGTGTTTATATCGCGTGACAAGCTGGATTTCGTGAGAGCGGATGGCGAAGGCCGACGGGGTAGCCTCTGGCTTTGTCCCCCCCCCACGTTTTGTGGGGGGGGGGGGACAGCGATAACTACGAACAATACTATAAACTATATCAATTATTAGCTGTGGCGTGGAGATGTGATATGCCGTACAATTAAGTTGCTTGGTCTTGACGGCTGTTGTGGTGACGTCTTTGAAGGCGATAAATGTTGGATCATTTATGATGATCGATACACTGCCTTGTTATTTTAGAGGCTAGCGTATTTAGCCTCAGTTCATTAGGATAGGTTAAAATCCCGGATCAGGGCCTCCCGTCGGATTTTATACTAAACTATCTGTTGTCTAAAATTTCGACTGCGTGATCCACGAATAGAACCACTTGCAAAAGTTATAATTTCTTTGGCTTGTGTGTTATTCAGGTATATAGGCTACAATATTGCCATGTTTCATCAAAATCCATTCAGTAGTCTTAACGTGCAAGATTATAACAGACATCCATATAAACTTTCGGATTTAGGATATTAGTAAAACACCCCGGGGTAAATGCTCTAGCAAAATCACCCGCCTAAGGGTGTTAACCTATCCGGAGTGTTGGCAGCTCTAGCCGTGGCTGGACTGCTTGTTTTCCTTGTAATTGTTTAAAAAGTGTCACATCTCCTGGATTTGTTCAGCAAAGCTTAACAATTATTCCGGTTTCTCATAAATGAATAATATTTTAAGCTAAAGTACAGTTACAGATTATAGTCTTAAGAATTTAATATATAAATAAAACTTAATTTGTAGGCTCAGAAACTCTCAATTCTTACAATCTCAACCATATTTTGGTATTCATAAAAATTGTGTTATGCACACAACTGGTGTTGTAGCGACTAACACTAGACAGCTGTAACACCCACGTAACCTGTTTACGATGTGGCATCGTTTTACACCTTCAAACTGTTCTTCACTAGCCTTGATGTTTGCTTTTGTAATTGAAAATTGTAGGGAGGAATAATGTTTGATGTCATTTGTATGTATGAAACATATCTATGCATGCAACCCGCACACTCCGTTGCTTTTGTGTTGTTCTCATATACGTATCTCATTTTTCTCTTTTAGTCCAGTCGCTACAGCCGTGTGGAGTAGCCGTACTCTAGCGTACGGTATCGCCCTAGGCCACGGGTCGCCACCTGCTGAACCTTCGCCGGATCAACCGTTGATCTTATCCGGCAGGGGCAGACACCGAGTGCGAGCTCCGAGCGGTGGTGACTTTTCACTGCGGATGAACCCGCTAGTAGCTGGGCAGGCTAGGTCGAAGCCCAAAGCTAAGCCTAGCCTGCCCAGGCCCCTTGTGGGGCTTGTGTGGCAGCCCACCGTAAACCATAAAGATTTATAAGAAAATAGAAGACAATTAAGGACCAGCGATCCGCCCTAGCTTCGCTCGTGAATGTTATGAGATGGATTGTTACATTAACAAATTTTACACTAAAACCTTCCTCGAGAATCTCTGTCTACTGGTGAAAACAGCATGAATATTTATTAGATTGATCACATGCAGACAGTCAAAAGCGAGCTAGAGGAAGGTTTTAATGTATAATTGACCCTGTTATTCACAGGCGCATTGCGAGTTTTTTTATAATAAGTTAATGTTAGTTTACATAAACATCAACAACATTATAAAATACACATACCAAATATTATATGAATAGAAGATGTATAAGGAAAAGCACCTGCATAGAATATACAGTGATGTTAAAATATAAAAACGTCCGCAGTGTGCGCCGCGCCCTAGGCAGCGATTCGAAATATCAAATGCATTCAGAGGCGCAATCTCAGCCGTGTGCATTCATGACGAGGCACCTTGTAACTTACGCAGGGCTGCCGCATCACGACTGGGTTTTATTTACGGGACAATGTTACAATGTTTTATTTGTGGAACAGATTCAACATGTTTCCCTAGTCCCTTGAAAACGTAAGTACTCATTCCTGACATTTATATATCCTTGACACACACCATGACGGCCGAAGGCACTCGCTCAAGTAGTAATAATGAGTCTGGCGCACGCTTCCGGCTCACCAGGGCTGGTTGGAGGTACATAAAAGCATCATGCTAAGAGAAGAAAATTACACTAATGTAACTAGTCGCTGTTGTGAAAACCGAAGACAATAGAACAAACTTAGAACGACACAAAAGTATAATTTTATTTGCTCTGACATATACTTTAACTGTACCACGCGGCATACCGCGGCGGGCTCTATCGGCGGCGTATAATCTAAACACTTAATGGATATAACATTCGTTAAATTAAGACTTTAATCTTTTTTCTTATTGAGAGAAACATATATCCTTAACAATTGACATAACAATCAACTTAAAATATATCTCTCCTAATGAATATATGATAACATTAATAAGTATATGAAGGTTTGACAACCCTGCGGCGCGCACTCGAGTCTGTGGAGATTTTACAGCGAGTGCGGTATCCGTGCCCGGGGATTCCTTCCAAAACATTTCCTAGTCGAGTTTGTGTTAGACAAATTTCTTCTATCTATGTGTGTGCCACTGTACTGTATACGCTCATGATTGTGTGTGTCGATAGGTGTAGGTGCAGAACTTTTGATAACTTTACTACCAACAGGTAATAGGATTTGAATTGATGAATTTAAATAATGTCCGCAATAGGCGTTAAAACGCCTTAAATTTATAATGGACCAGCTCCGCTCCGGGAGTTTTAGCCTATGTAAAATCTGCATACCTAATTTTAGCATAATTGCTGCAGTAGTTTCGATTTAATGAACTATCAACGCACAACAGATTCTGAGAAAATATATTACTATGCTGACAGACAGGGTTTAGGGTCGTCGTTTTATAATAAGTATACATTTATAAAGAACATCTTTTTTATATGCTTTGACTGAATCTGTAATAGTATAATAACGCTAAGAGCTTGTTCTGCTTCCTTGTCTCGTCGCGCTAATCGAGGAAAATCCAAGTTAGATTTCAAAAAATATTTTTGTGTATTATCTACATTCATGAGTAAGGTGTGCTATAACGCTAGTGGAACCGGGGCTAGTATTAATTATAACTATTTTTAAAAAATCTTTCTATGCTATCTACAACACGCGATTGGAGTTTACTATAACGAACATAATTCTGAAATAAGATGAAGTAGAAGCCGTAGTACGCTACGTTGGCGTTACGCTGTGTCGGTTACTGTTCTTGTGATTTTAAAATTCATATCGCAGTATGTAAAATCGTTTCCCAGTAAACTAAAAAACATGTTATTTTAACAACTCTGACGCTGTGTCGTGTTGCGAAAGTGGTGAATGCGAAATGAACGCGGAATGCATTGGCGGGCCGTTGCGACCGGCGCGCGCTGCAGCGTGTGGCCTCGTTCCCATAGGCACACTACAGTTAGGCGATAAATTATATTGTTGGTACCGTATTAGGTGGTTGAAATTGAGCTCCGAGTCTTAGAGAGGGTACATTGTTGTAACATTTGGACTTTAACGCAATTTAAGGGGATCCACATATGCTGTAAAAGTACACACAGACTTTCGCATGCTTGGTGTTAGTAACGATGTTACGTCTTCAGAGTGGTCTAGTGGTCAGCGCTTCGGACTTCCGCAAGGGTCCTGGTTCGTACCACACCATGTGTCGATGAGTTTTTCTAACTTAGTACTTTTTTTGAGTGCTCTTGCGGGGGAGAAACATCGTAAGGAAACCCGGACTCGTGTATTCGAATTTGACCTTCTAGGTCCCTCGCCAAGTTAATTAGATTAGGTAACCCTATATCATCTAATACAGAGAGGGGATAGGAATATTACTTATTTCACGATAGATTAGTGATAGAACCCCGACTATTCTGCTCGCACAATTATAATTTCTCAACTAAGGCGTCGCTGATCAGTAGATAAATAGATACAACGAACCGGTGTGTAGTTGTGAACGCTCCGCGTCACGCTCGCCGCCTATTTATCTCCCGCGACGGCAATGACAACTGGCGTCAATCGGCACCGCCGCCCGCATCGCTCACGCTATCTGATAAATACTGATACATAAGGATTTTATTAAAACATTGGCTAGGGCTGGGAATGGTCGGCTCCTAAGCGTCTCTCTTTGTATCCCTCTTGTAAGAAGATGGGGCCGAAGAACAGGAGGAGAAGCCGCTCTTTTTACCCCTCCTATAAGATGTGGGGACAAAAGACAAAAAGGAGACGGCGCTTTTGCGCACGGGACAAGGGGCGAGGATGGGAACCTCACATTATTCCAAACTTGGTGGGTTTTTCCTGTGGTGCGGGACAACCCCGTCTGGAGGTGGCGTCGGTCCTTTAAAGGCTGACTAGCCGTCGAGGTGCCCTGATGATTTCTTGTTCCGGGGCACCTCACCAAAGGCGGCATTTTTTATATGTAGTAAAATGTCTGTGGGAAGTTTTATTAGGATAGGCCCAGTAGTTAGAACATTAGCCCGGAATTACGTTGTACTAACATTATCAATTGTCGGAATATTGGCACTGATGATTGTTCGAATGATGTCAATTACAAAAAACTACTCAATTAAAGAGATCATTGGTCGATTATTGATAAGCGAACGCGTGAATTACATTGCTTTTAACATACCTAACTGTAGCTGCGGTTACCTATCGCTCATGTGATACCGTCTTAAAAATATTGTAAGTAGCCGATGGCTGTGAACGCATCTGCTCGTAACATCACCAAACGGGTCTGATTGCTCGATTGCTATAAAAAAAAAAAACTTGTAAGTTCACGGTTTCCTGTCTGATCTGATGATAATGACGCCTCCGTTACAGCCGTGTGTGTGTGCACTAACGCTGGCCACACGCACGCGTTAGACACATTCATGTATGTGACCCCACTTCGAGAAAACGAGAGCGCGGACTTTGAACTTTTCCTTACTCGACTTGTGCGCAGGGCTGGTACGCGATCGTTATGCGTCTGATTTTGACTGCGCCATGAGGTAATAAAGATTTTTTTGCGGAATGTACGGTACTTAAAAGATTTAAACAAACAATGTCAATAATATAATTAAACCAAAGTTACTACAGTGCTACAATCAATATACACGTTTACATTATTGTAATTGATGTGTGATACTGAACGTACACATAATACTAAATACAAAATGTACCTATATAATATATTTATATAAAGTAATATATATACCTACTCTATTACCATGTTTCCTAGTGTAATCGTCGTTAAATTACGCTTGCGTTTGTCTTTAACATTGTATATTACATCAGTCATTATGGTACTAATTATGTTGGACCGTTAGTCGTGAAAGTAACATATAACAATGGTTATCAAAAGTTTACCAATTGCCAACGGGTTTGTCGTTATTTTAAGGAATTAAATAAAATATATCGTTCTTTCTTAATAAAACGCTAATATTTAATGGCAGACAACTAAGGCCGAGTCAAGATAGGTCCATTTGAATACAATTATTGTTATTAGTATTTTTAAGATATATGATGGCAACACCCCTTTAATTCCTCTGGTTATTTATGTCTCCATTTGTCATAGTGTGGTGAAATAGTGCTTATAAGTTATAACCTTACTCGTAGATGGGCTTACGCAGAATTTTGCAAATCGGACCAGAACTTCCTGAGATTAGCGTGTTCAGCCATACATACTCTTCGGTTTTACATACAGCACAGATGTCACGGTTGGCAGCCCTATGTATTTGTCGACAGCTAGACGTGTGAATGCATTGAATGGCGGATCCTTGAGTCTTTGCAGTTTAATCGCATAGCAACATCAGCCGGCAAACAATACTCGCAGTCTGTGTGCCGTGGCACGGGCACAGAGCACGTAGCACACGTGTGAGCCGGGACAGTGTGTATTTGAGTGTGTGTGTATGTGTGTGTGTGAGTGTGTGATTTGTGATTATACAGATATACCGCAGTGTCAGTTTTGAATTGGTGAGTAAATTTTATTTGGGTATTCAAAAATTGTAAAAATCTCTAGGACTTTACAAATCCACATTTTCATTTATTTATTACGTACATTTTTTTGTGACATGCAACACACTTTACGTACACTAATTTCTTTCGAAATATTTTATTATTACCTTCGCGCCTAAGTGACATCTATCTCAAGGGAACGGAACTAAATCACTTTTTGTGGATACAAACAACTTATAATAGTAGGACTGCCGCCAATTGGGTCATGCTATACGTAACACGTTGAGAGAGGTCTATGTCCAGCACTGGACCGATAAGGGCTGATGATGATGATACGTAACAGTGATAACATAACATAAGATTAATACGATGTATCTTATTATAATGTGGATGTAACACGAGCACCGAACATGAGTACAGTGTTATTGATATGTTGGATAATACAATGTGTGGATATTTTTTACTATTGAACGGTTTTTGATGACACTACCAATGTTCTAGCTCATGTGACAGAGTAACATATACTTTATTATATTTTCGTAATGATTGTGGTGTAAGCGAGACGGCTGATCTGTACGGACAGTGCCTGATCAGCATCGGTTCACTCTGAATAACCGGGGACAGATCTAGCGTAGAGACGTGAATGAATGAATTTACCCGATCACAATTCAATGGATGGCTGGAGGATGATTGTGGCATATTTAAAACCTAAAACGTGAACAGATCCTCGAGTGAATACGAGACTTTATACGACATTCCTTTCATAAATTGCGTCGCACTAATTTCAGGATTTTTGGACCTGCTCACACTTTGAAGAAAACGCGATATATACGAGTACATACATCGAGACAGTCTTATCACGTCTAAGGCCTTTTTTTTCGAAATCCCACAAAAAGACACACTAAATGGTACCAAGTCCGTTGGAACTATATTTCCATAAATATACTTAAACTTCTATTTATGCCATCTCAGAGAAACTTATAACTTTGTGACTTATATTCTTATTCAGAGTTCTGTCATAAAACATTTTGTTTTATTGCTTTCATGTGGCTATATTTTGACTAGTCAAATTTAGTAGAGTATTAACTTATCTGACTAGACCACCAGTTTACGATTAAATGTATGAATAGTCATACCACAGTAAACATTATTTTCTGTATTGTGGATAACATATACGTCTTTTTCATGTTCAACTAACTGTACCTCGCGCGAACTTATGCTTTTTATTTCTCACAAATCTTTTCGAGAGTATTGAGAGACTACTTTAGAAGTCTCTCAATACTCTCTTCAGAAGGCTGCTTTAGACATCCGATCTCTATTTTTACTACTTCAGGGAACAAATAAACATTGATCCCTATATGTCGTCGGTGACACTGTAGACGTCGTAGGTGTTATTAAGCCCAATTCAGCTTCATCAGATTGATATGGGTGCTCGTCCGACGAAAATAAAAAAGAGGACCGACCCAGCAGCGAGGAAAGGTTCGTCGATAAGATAATGTTTATAATAGGTAATTTTATACATATTTACAATTATTATCAAAGCCAGTCCCTCATCCCCCGATTGATGTCGGCGGCAGCATGCAGGTGGTTAAAAATGTCCTCGACGCTGATGTGAAGTAATGGCTCAGGTAGAACGTAGAATGGCTACACTATAGCGTTTGGTACGGTTCGTGAGAGTATGTAGTGAAGGTAGCCGGGGCCAGGGTGTGTGACGATTGTGTTGACCGGCGGTTCTCGCGTAGTAACAGCGCGGTTTGTGTAGCTGTGTAGTTGTGCAACGCGCGGCCGCGCACCGGCGGCCCGTTAGCTGACGAGCATGATCAGCCGCGTGACGACCACCTCTCCGCCGGCACGACCTGGGGGCGGGCCTCGCGATCACACCAGTTCCCTTTGCCTTCCTCGTTTATCCCCCTAAACTATAAAAAAAGTCCTCTGTTAAACAAACGCAATACCACACAAACGCCCCATAGTTTTTTTTTTCCAATATTTAATTATAACTTTCTACATTTAGAACGCTAAGGTTTAATGCCATACTTTCACCACAACTATCTTTGCTGGTGACACTTTCGGAACAGCTTACTTTTGGGATTAGAAACGCACCTGGAAAAATCATGGCCGGTGTTAAACCTGCCATGGTTTTTGGTCTCATCAAACAATAGTCGATCAAACCCGGTCTCGTCAATAACAGAGGCTGAATTGTTTCTTAACTTAATCATTATCGATATTGAAAATGGTATTGCCTACCGACGCCTATGAACATTCATTACTATGTCCCTGCGTTGCCTCCCCCCCTCCCCCTCCCCAATAGGCAATCAAACCCGGTCTCGTCAATGACAGGCTGCATTGTTTGTTACCTTAACCATCATCGATATTGAAAATGGTATTGCCTACCAACGCCTATGAACATTCATTACCATGCCGATGCGTTGCCTGCTACGCACAAACCGCTCGAAACGCGACACTGAAGATGTCACTTTACGGCTATATTATGTGAGCGAGAGGTATCTCTCCGGTCGTACCGGCCCATTTCCGTTGCATAAGGAGGATGTAGTGTCATGTGCCCTATACATTGCACTACCTCCTCCTATGCAGCATGACACTACGTCTTTCTTATATATTATGTATACATTGTCAAGTACAAGTCTATATCTGTTTGTACAGTTTAGAATTGGCAGTTCTCATATTCAGCCTGCCGCGACCGGAACAAGCCAAACAAAACGAATGTCCCACACAAAGCCGCGGACGAACAATGAATTGAAATGACAAATTTAAAACATTTTTAACGACCACCTCCGCGGGACGGACACAAAATTTTCACCGCACGCTCTTTGTGTAACACTCATAGAGAAAATAAGGAACATTTATGTAACATGTTACTTCTCATAACAAGTACCTAATTGTAAAAAAATACAATATGAAAACATTTACACGAAAATACGCCTCTGGAGATGATAATATTTCATATTGATATAAAATTTCATATCCAAGATGCATTAGAATTAGTGGAATAATACTCGCGAGTTTTTCCATACCCAAATCTTTTTGACTGAAATTGACAATAGAAAAAAACCTTAAAATTCAAGGTTTATCAAAACAAACAATGGTGATTTGCTGACTCGTTTTCGCATAGAAGCGTGATACATTGCAGCCAAATTGGGCTGAAATGACTGGGGAGGTAGTTCTCGGTCACATGATACCTCCGTAAACTGACAAAAATGTTGTCGCGTTTTGTGCGGTTTGCGAGAGTGTAGGCATAACAATTATGCTGATATGAATGGGCGGCGGTAGTCGTTAAAATAATCCGTTTACTTGTTTACCGCTTACACTAAAAAGAATATTATATCTGTTACATTACATCTAAACAAGTATTTCCATATGAAACGGCAACAGAAACGGGCCCTAACTGCCGACGAGCGGCGGCCGGCGGCCGGCGGCGGCAACTAACTACGATTATAATTTATCGCCTCAATCTAAATATATTTAATAACCACAAACAACACTACAAACATTATACTATATATGGTTATTTTCCGCGTCGTAATTTGTTCATTCATTCGCATAGAGGGGGCAAACTGTAAATTGTAGCGTTTCGATGTCAAGCAGATGCGCGGGGTTTTCATTTCATTCGCCCCAAAGACACAACGGATCTCGTCCGGTGGAGGTGGGTAGATGCAATTCCACGCGAAATAAAAAATCACAGTGACTAAGTCGCGAAAGGTTTTTAATAAAGTGGTAATTGTAGTAAATGAAAGAAATAAACGGCAAATCTATCTGTATATAAGACTTCCCTACAAAGATTCCTTTCATAATGTACACTAGGGAGGAGGGAACGAGGTTTATAATATGAAATTTTACCATAGTACGTGCTGCCAGTAGGGTAAAGAGGAATTCCACTCATGGATGTTGCCGCATAACTCGTAAGTTCCACCGTCACCGCCTTAGTATTCCATCGTCCACAACTGTGCGTTTCAGGCGCACTTTCCTACGCGTACATCATCGCTGTGAAAGCAGCTGTCACCTGCTGTATTTCCTCCTATCACAAAGATCAGCAATGCGCCTCTACAACTTCGTCTTCTGCGGGTGCCGGTACTTACCTACTACCTGCTTGTTTGCCCCTTATTATATATAAAAAAGGATACAGTAGAAAAGATTTGTGGTGTTTAATGCACAGTAATTACAATACAATTTGTATAAACAACCCGTCAGTTTTGCTCAATATTTCATTCAAAGTAACTAGTGGATTGAGAGTAATATTACAAACAGATCTCGCTCTTCGGTAACTATGGTTCAGCTATAAATACGTTTAAGATATTTAAACTATTCGTTTTACAAGTAATAGTAATATAGATAACATTAACATGATGTATGCGGTACTGGGGCGCCCACAGCTCACAAGTCACCGTGAAACGGGTATTGCCGTGTTAGAGATGTGCCGGCTACGTGTTAGTCGATGATCGATTAGTCGGTAAAGAGGTAAGGCGGAGGGTAGAGGCGGTTCGGTCGAGCTAATCTGTTCCGGGAGATGCACATGTATTTGCCACCCTGCAAGCTGTCAGACATTAACTAATTAACTTCTATGAGATATATTGATAAAATCTTTATTTACAATCACAAACAGCATAAGCACCAAAACCACAGAATCATAGAAATATGTATATAAAAAAAGCTCTGTTAATATAAATATGTCGGAAGAAAGTGTTGTGTGTGGATATTGTGCGATATATGGAGAACTACATACGTTGTAGACTAATTATGCCGGCAAGACCGGGAGTATAACTCTTGCTCACCGTTCATGACGATGAACTCATGATTCCGCCTTAAAAGTCGTCGTATCCGGCGGCCCATTGGAGTGAAGGAGGAAATGAGGTCGATGTATCGGTAGTCGAAAGGCTGAGACTGACCCCTCTTCACCCTATCGCCCGCACTGTTAAAAGAATTATTCACTGAGCATTTAGAAACGTACACGGATTGACCGCTGACTAGTCGGTACATCTCTAATGTATTTATAAGTTATTGATCACGTAAACGACCGCCATCTTGGAAAACATCTTGAGGTCTCGCGGCTTAAGATTTGTCTGTATCAGTCGTAGTGTTTTGATAATACCTTTACCTGTGTCTATTAATTGGCTGGTCTATATATGTGTTTGATGTGCAATAGCCAATTAAGTTGAGTTGCGATTGGGTAATTTTTTTATTAGTAGATTCGTACTGGCGGCTTGTATGTGAGGAAATGTCGTAACAATACATTGATACTATAAGAGTGATGTCGCGAAATGGTTTGAGTTCGATTCTGGCCTGCCATTCTCATGGTGTGTAAAATTTAAAAAAAAATGACAATAAATCACTGGATGTCCCATTGAGTCTGATGATGATGATGACGACGATTTAAGATAGCGATAAATGTGATGATTGGAGTGTTGTCGATTGGTCGGCTGGTCGTTCGGTCATCCGATCGTCCAGGCCGGTCGGCCGGCAGAGGTGAACGGCCCCAGCGCGTCCCCGCGATCGAACTCACTCCGCCTGCCCCACTTGCGCGACAGACATTTTACCGTACACTCAGGGTTGCCCATTAACAGTTAATAGACTAAATGAAATTTTCATCTTTAGATCATTGTAATTTTTTCTTGTCGGAGTTACCTATTTACCTAGTCAACAAAATATTTTCCTTTTTTAGCCTTAATATAAGGATGTATTACGATAGGACTGAGATAAAACAGAAAAATATCTCTGAGTCCTATCGTAACTACGAAAAGGTTTCATCATAGGCGTCTTAAGATCGGTTCATCCTACGAAAAAAATAGTAAACCAAATTGGCTGAAAACGTATTCCTCTGTTATTGTCTAATATATGTAAATGTGATTTTATCTAGAGTTTTTCGCGTCCTTCGATCATGAATCTAAACACAAGTTCCGCTTTGATCACCTGTTTTTTTTTTAATACTTAAAGTTCCTAACTCTTCGAAAACACAACTGTCGTTCTGATCAAAATGAGCCATATATACCCTGTCCGGTGAGCTTTATTTAAGTGTGTATTATGTTTCGATATCTACAATTGTAGGTCGCTTATGAGGCGCACGTGTCAACCCTACGCACAGCCGGCCTTTTTTATTTCATGTCGAATATCACGGACGGCTGGAAGAAAAAATTGGGTCAATAACTGTGTCTGATTGCGAGGGGCGCGGGGCGGGGGCGTTGCCGAGTGTGGCCGACGACGAGTCGTAGTTATACCTTAGGGGTGGGTTTAGAAGGATGAATTAGTGGTTGAAAAGGTGACCATATTTATTTACTAAGCATCTACCTATACGATTACTTCTATACTAATATAAAGAAGCCTATCTCGATAAATGGACTATCTAGTTATCAATATGTACATCCAAATATAATGCATAACAGGGTCACTTAAAATTTACGTAAGAACTGCGAACCTTGCACTTAAGATTTCCAAGTTTTGTAAGTGTAGTAAGTGCAAACAACTGAATGGGGTTATTTTTTAAAAATATTCATCAAAATGTCATCTTTCAAAAAATGATACTCAAGGAACCCAAACAGAATATAGGTAGGATACATTCGTAATACTATAAATGGATGTCGGATAATGCAATTAGTCTTTCATATGGCAGGTTGTCACAGTTGACTGTAACTCATGATAGTTAAACAGCCGTAATAGATACTGTTAGTTTCAGCAACGCAAAGAAGTAGCAGTCGGCCGTCTGCGGACCCTTTAGAGATGTGGACTATGATGTTGAGAAACAAGTGGCTTTGAACTAACCTTTGTACGCTCCGTGAGGAGGCCCTTGTAGAAGGAAACGCGTTGATGATACTTATTTGTGATATTTGCCTACTCGGTGCACGCCGCGCGGGCGTGTACTCCGAGCGGCAACACAATTAGTGTTTTTTGGGCGTCACGCTCACCGCCATTGTCGAACGCAGCTAACTCGTCCATTGTTACGTGTTCGCACGCTCGTTACAGCCGCGGAGGACGCTTTTTGTCGCCGAGCTAACTTACCTTGCAGCCGGCGTCCTAAGTGCGGCTAGCATTATGATATCGGTTAACATACAAACGCACAGACTGTTCGTTTTTCCCCTCTGTAAGAAATAAAAATTGAAGTACATCAGGGCGCAGACGAGAAGTTGGAACCTTTTGAGGAGTACCGTCGCCCATAGCCATCCGCATAATTCTTATACATACGTTTCGCCCTCCTTTTTTACAATACACCACCAGCACCCACAATAAAGTCAAATGGATTAACCTATAGCAGCCCGCATCCATCCGCCACCCGCCACCTCCCTTAAGTCGTCACTCCACCGATCACAACAGCAACCAACAAGCCATACGAAAAATACGACAGCTTTGCTGTCACTTCACGGCGATATCATGAGAGTGAAACGCACCTCCCCGGTCGTGCTGACCCAATTCGGCCACAATGCATGCAACTATTATGACCCAGTGTCCCAAGTCTCAATGGCTAGGTACACATTTTTATTACTATAAAATTTAAGATTTTCATCTAGACAAAATGTTTTTCTTATGTGAATGAAAACACCATATAAAGTTGGCCGTTAAAGTTCGCGATAGTCTGTGTGGAGCTTAGTTTGCGAGTTAGCGAAAGTTCTGCTGAAAGTTTGGGCTTGAGTAGTCTTTCGCGTACATTACGTGTCACGGGGTAAATATCAGCAGAGCTACCTTGGCTGTGTAGCTATAAATAGTAGCTGTGACATTCGGTAGCATAAGCTAAGTCAGCGCAAGTGAGCCGGCGTTTGTCTAGTGGCTACCCAAATAACGAAGTGTTAAAACATAAGAGGTAGTCCCATAATTGGGCAAGCAAATATGCGGATGTGCCTTGGCAGTTGACAAGGGCTCTGATTACATGTTTGCACGTATGTGCTACACGAAAGAATGTAGTAGCCTAGGCTAAATACAAAACGCTGTTTCTCTACCAAATTTGGAATAATATACAGGATATGCTGGTGTGAATAATAGCTGGTGAAATGATAGAGGGAACCGTGATTCGATTCGTTTCGTTTGAAACAAGTATCGATTTCTTTGGTATATAGGCCCTGGCTCTCGGGGAGCGGCCAGTCGCTGACCGATCCGGGGCAATGCATCACAGCAGCCGAAGGCTTTTGCTGTGGTTTTTCACCATGCTCTGTGTTCGACGAAAAATTGTCGATGCCTGGACTGGTGGACTCAAATGCTTGGCGATTATTTCAAGACTAATCTGTTTTGTAATGGTCATCGCAAATCACAACCTATCATTACACTACAATAACTCTCATCGTCGTAGAAATAATAACAAGTTTTTAATTATGGTGCGGGAAAACCAGGGCTTTTCTAATGTCGGAACGCATTTTATACTAATTAAACTAATCGGCTAATTACTCGGTATATCGGTATATTCAAACACATTTCAACTGTATAGCCCAATTAAAGAAATATGATACCGATCAAAGCTAACCGTGTCGACGTCCGGTAGAGGCATCTTTATCGATTAGCCGGTGTATTACTGGCTGGTTTCACAAAGGACTAAGTCCCGGTTAGTTTATTAAGAACATAATTGGCAAGTAAACTCGGTTTCACAGGTTTGAAGTACCGAATTAACATCTAACATTTATATGTCAGTAAAGGAAAGATATCATAATATATCTATTTGAACATTTCATCATCATCATCATTATTAGGCCTTATCGGTCCACCGCTGGACGTTAGCCTTAGCCCCCCTCTCAATGAACGCCAAGACGACCGAGCTTCTGCTGCTCGCATCCATCCCGGACCGGCTACTGCACGGAGAACGTCTTCCCACCTGGTGTACGGTCGACCAATACTTCGTTGTCCTAAACGAAAATTAATTAATTTTATTTTCCTAAATTTAAATCATTAGACATGAACATTTTTTAAAATTTGTAAAACTGGTCCTAATTGTTATATTGAACGTCATACGCTCGATCGCTAAACCTCCGTTCTGAATGCCCTGATGCTTTGAACCTGGATGGAGATTATACCACAAATCCAAATGGGTTTGTGGTATAATCTACGCTTACACCACCAACCCATCTTTCTGCATGTGCGAGCCGATCACTTTTAAAATGACTTTTAATAGCGTCGTAGTGTGGACACACGTATGTTCCATTTTATCACCCATTAACAAAGCTCTTGTGCGCCCCGCGCGCACGAAGACTTGAAAACCATTCACGTCAACCCCTCGAGGGGACAAATATCACCAATTTACCTATTTTGGGACATGATCCATAGTGAATACGAGGCAAATTTCGGGACAACCTTGAGATCAGATTGAGCAGACTGAGTAGATTTTGAGACATGTGCTATATGTCGCGAAACACATGCGAACAGTGAATACGAGGCTTTATATTCAAAAGTAATGTTCACCAGCACGTTCGCGGTTCGTCATACAATGTAGCGTAGTCATAACCCATCCAGTTTAGTTGTAAATATTCAAAGTGGCATTACTCGGGTAGCGGTCGGAGCGGGTAGCGGGCAGCAGTTATACACGTACAGGAGTCAGCGGGGACGCGGAAGTTTGTTGCAAAAGATTTAATGGAAGTAACTCTGTCTTTGTCTAAGTTTGGCACTCGTCTGGCCGCGCGCCGCCTCATAACTTTGTGCCGAGTTGTAGGGCTGCCGCCACCGAGATCAGTTGCAACAACATCTGTGGACATGTGATTGTGTAAGGGTTTGTATTACGCGTATTAGACATCGAAAATATATTTTATATAAATTTAAGAGATTTTATATTCAAGATTTTTTCTAGAAACACATTGTACATGCATTTCTACAGTCGTAAATATATTATTTTATAGGTTCCTGAGCCCTCCATAATTTTAGCGGGATTCGAACTCACATCCATTAAATCCGGCGCTTTACTTCTCATCTTGATAAATATCGTTAGATTCGCCCGCATGATCTAACTGACACGGTATGAACATCAATAGTCAATAAAAAATAGCGTTCAATAATTACTGACGGAATCGAGAATGAATGCCATCAGTGGTCAGACTCCCCGTACTTACGCCACTGAGCGTCGCGAGGTAACAAACATCCCGGCTTTTTTAATGCAGAAGTCCACAACTCCCGTAGCGAGCAGGTGTCCGTAATAGATATTTACAAGAAGGAATAAATCTTTAATGGTTAATATTATTTTAGAACGAGTCATTGCTGAGAAGCGTCGCGAAGAAGTAAGTTTTACACAAAGTTGACTTGTTATTGGGATGAGTTGCGACAACCCTAGACAATGTATATCTAGGGGTTAGTCCGGGCTCGAGCGAAGTTTTATTAGTCGTGAATTTCATTATAAGTTTGCGCGGCTCGCTTCTCTTTAACGTATTTAAACGGAATTGTAGTGTAATTTGTAGGAATTATGGCCCTTTAGGTACTACAGTGTACGCGGTGCGTGTGTTTTTAAATTTACAATCGTCATAGTATATAATGTTCATTAATAACGCTGTAGTAGTAATACTGGCAGGGGTCGTGCCATGCAGCATTACAGCCTAATTGGACCGGTACGGTTGGAGAGGGGTTCGCTTATATGATATCCCCGCAAAGTGACAGCTATGCTGTTATTGTTGACGGTTTATTAGTTTCCGGTGGATCATTGGAGGAGAGGAGATAATGAGGGCAACACGTCAACATAAGCATTATGTGAATCTCTATAATGTAAAAAATATTATTGCATCAAACACACCGGAATCACTTACGTACATTGTATTTGAAAAAATCCGTCTGTTTAACATTTTGTCCGTGGCCCTCGTAAATTAATTAGCAATCAAATTGCAAATTAAGAATTCTCTTAAAAGAAGCACTTCAAAATATATATAGATAGATATCTAAAAAAAAGTAGACACCAAAGAGCGGATGCGTAATCGATTAAATTACCATGTTCTAGAAACAGGTTTAACGGGATCGCCTTGCGGTCGATTGAAAATGTATATCGGCAAATGTTGACGATATTACTTGAGCTTAGCTTGTTGCTAGGCTGGAGGGAAACGGACAGTCGCAATAGTTGGGAAAAAGTCACTGGACGGAGGTTTTATAGTGTAACTCCAGTGGGCCAACGAGAAACTCGCAAACCACAACGGCATAGCGGACATAATACCGTCGTTATGCCGGCCTAATTTAGCTGCACCACGACACGAAATTATCTGTAAATCTCGAAAACGCGACCGGCTTTCACGTGCCGCGGAGGTTTAGCGAGAGAAAGTGATGTGTGTGGTGAGTGGTGGTACATTGAGTATACTGTCATTACATTACTAGCTGCGGTTGGGAATGATATCGATCAGGCGTTGCTTTTACATTTTCTAGCTAAATGTCGCCCACGCGAGCACGCACACACGCTCCTAGATCCGGCTGTAATATTGCACACGTGTTTCACTTCAATTCTAAACCGATCTTTTAAAACATTGATTGTCTCAACTCTCTTATCAATAGGTAGGGCGAGACTCTTAATTCTGTGAACCAAAAGTCGACTTGTCTTAAAGTTTATTTTACATGCACTTCAACTTGATACTTCCGCACGTTCCTGAGAAAATGGTATTGACATGCGGACAGGCAGACATTCTGGTATTAAATATGAATCTTACTAATCCAACACAACGTTGGATTAATGACAAATACATACGTAATAATAAACTTTAGTTACTCTGATCGTTGGCAGTCCATTGACTTTATGTGATTTCACTGCTCGTTTGCCATGGAAAAATGAGACCCTCACGAGCTGGCAGATTGACGACGCTGCGCCTTAATGCCGTTGTCACTGTCAGCCCGAGCTAACGTTTGCAGGCTTTAGTGTTGTTGTGTTTCTATGTTGAAACAGGAATGAAGTGTAACACTATGAATCTGTTTTCAAATATACTTACTGTTTGGATTGTTACAAAAATACACTTTCCCTTTAGACAAGCAGACTGCTACAGCGACACACACATACCTCTAAAACTGTAGATACGATGTCAGAAGGGTACAAACAGAAACGTTGTAAGTGTTACAGGGATAATTGTGTACACATTTAGTGTGTAGCACTCGTTACAGTTGCACACGAGCACAGCACTGCGTCTGCCCTGCGGTCGGCGTAGCAGCTGTGTTCGCATGCGGGGCGCAGGTTGTTACGCGAGGTGCAGAGGTCGCTTCGTGTGTTGGGTTTCCTCATGTTGGAAATTGATAATATTGTAACGTTTCTTCGAAGATAAAGTGAAGAGGCAGCTAAAACGTGATGCGATATCCGTAAGCGAAGTTGATAAGATAACGTTCTAAATGAAGGCACAAGTCTTTTGTGCAATAAAACTACTTTGACTAATGCCATAACAAATCATCC
This sequence comes from Eumaeus atala, assembly GCA_017140195.1. Classification (NCBI taxonomy): domain Eukaryota; kingdom Metazoa; phylum Arthropoda; class Insecta; order Lepidoptera; family Lycaenidae; genus Eumaeus; species Eumaeus atala. The sequence goes on from JAFELO010000472.1 coordinate 138,848, forward strand.
TAGAACATCGTGTATGTAAGTTCCATACGTAGTAAGTAAATTGAAATGTACGTCGGTCATTAGAAAATAACTAGGACTTTTCAAGTCCTATGTGTTATTCCTAGGATAAGGTTTGGATGGGTTAATTTCTGGGATTGATTCTTTGGATCTGGGATTGGCTAAATAGGATCGATTTCCTGGTGTCTAAATGAAACGCGATACAATTCCTTGGTGGGCTGTAATGGTGTGTGTTTATCGTAAGTTAGAGGAGGTCCTAACAACCTAATCGCGGAGCCGCCGTACATATTGTATCGGCCAGCTCGGATATCAAGCTACAAGTCCCAAGATAAACATGCGATACAATAACAGGCGATAATAGAAAAATGTGTCGTCCGCTCGCAATTAACAATGGGAACAGGTTGGCGAGACTCGTGCGAAGTCATCGCTAACCGGCCTCGAATCACTTGTAATGAGTTCTATTAACGACGCGAGTTTTGGTGGTGCCTCACAAGTTTTTATCAGCCGCTATTCTTTCAGTCCTTGTAGTTTATTTAACTCATTAAATCTCTTGATTTTAGGCAGTGATAGTGATTGATACAAGTATTAAATTAGACCTAGTGTATTGAGTGCAAATAAAAAAAATAACCTAATCACGAATGCTTAGTCGGGAGCTACGCTCCCGCTTAAAACTTCGAACACATCTGGGCATATATTTCTTATTTCTCTGTATTCTACAATCGACGCCATTGTTGTTGCCGTCAAGCAATGCCGCGAGTGTTAAAGTTAGGGACTGAAACGTGCCAAGGAGACGGATAATGATTCACTTTATTTCAATAAGACTAGCTTCATTGAATATCGTATAACGCTGAACTCTTCGTTGCGCAGTTTCACTCAGCCGTGCTCGATGTGGTTAATCGTTGACCCGCCACAAAATAAAACGACCTTGTTTTTAAAAATAGCTAGTTGTAATGAAATACAACGATTTAGACAATCCGAATGCGACAGATACATCATATAATTATGGAATATACAATAAATATTCTAATATTGTATTGTAAAGGATTCGTAATTTTCTTGAAGCATAAATTTAATCATTTCTGTGGTGTCATGCGCTTCATGCACTTTATTGTACGCTTGCTGAAAATGTTTTGTTTTTAACACACGTAAATACTAGAATTAAGTATTTATTGTTCAAATCATTACCTGTATGACAATTGACAATACTACCGTTATATATAATAATAAGTTAGATGTAGCAGGTGGTAAAATGGCTAGAATTATTTGCATGGTACATCTTCTTTCTTATTTTTTCACCTGAATTCACCTAAAACGGGATTTACTAGAGGAGGTATGCCCTTAAGAGGTTGTGGTAACAATTTTCTCTTCTACCTCTAAGACGGGACCGACCAGTTTAACAATAATAACACTGTGTGATTCATTAACCTTGTGTCTTCCATTTTTTGTCCTTTTGTTGCATAACAACAGTAGCTATTATTGTAACACCATACATGTGGGACGCGGGTGGTTGCCACGTAAAACCCAACCAATACCAGTAAGCCCTAAGCCAGCGGAGTCGGCACTCGGCGTACCCAGAGTGCCCTTGCGTTGCGCGCAATCGATAGGTCGCTGACCCCGCAAACGAGTTAGCGGGTCCCGCAGCGAGCGGATAAGAAAACGTTTCGCCGCTAATTAAATACTGCCGAGTGTCTGTGCGCCCGGGCCTCGCTCGCTTATCACTATGGGCGGGTGGGTATTTGAGTACGATGTTAGTGTGACTTTCTTTTATAGTATATCAAGCAATTGATATGATATATTTCATAGTATTGTAATAGTAATGTCGTCCTAACGTGCGCTACCTTATGGCAGGGTGGGTATCGCCCCTCCCATCATGGTTCAAGCCTTGTCGTGGCGGTGGGGCTCAGTAGCCTGGGGTGATCCGAGACACTTTGGGCGAAGCAAATCGAACCGAGGAAGTGTATGCTTTTTGTACCCCTCTTATAAGAAGAGGGGACTAAAGAACAAAAAACGTTTCCCCGCGTCAACAAAAAAAAGTGTCCTTTCTCCCCCACCATGGTTCAAGCCTTCTCGTGGTGGTGGGTTCAGTAGCCTGGGGTGAACCCAAGCGAAGCCAATTGAACCGAGGGGGATCTTTGCACCCCTCTTATAAGAAGATAAGAAGAAGGGGCTTAAAGATCAGGAGGACGAATTGTTTTCGGTACCCCTCTTATAAGAAGAGGGGACCTAAGAGCAATAGGAGGAGACGCTATTGCACACGGGGCAAGGGACGAGGATGGGCACCTCGCCCCATTACAATGTCCCTAAGTTGGTGGGGTTGTCCTGTGTTGCCGGACAACCCCATCTGTGGAGGTGGCGTTGGTCCCTTAGGGGGCTGACTAGCCGTCGAGGTGCCCTGATTATTTGCTGTTCCGGGGCACCTCAGCAAAGGCGGCACTGATGGCACTCGCGTTGTTTTTTGTGGGTATTCGGCACTATAATGTGCTGTGATCCCCACACACTACTGGACCCCACCCAAGGCCAGTGAAGGCGCGTAACTCTATTTCCCCGCGTCAACAAAGAAAAAGGGCTGTTCATCGCGGGTACTTGTTCTGTCTCGATAATGGATGCTTATCTATGTATTATTATTGTTAAATCTTAAAAATATAAACATGCCCAATTTTATAAATGATATAAAAAAATATTGTCAGTTGTCTAGCACCTGTAGCATTACCTTACGGTACCTAGCACAGCTTAGCTAGTCCATAAATTACTTATATTTATTTATTTTGATATACATTGATTGAGTCTACAATACGATAAGCGCTAGCTAGAGAGTGCAGCGCGACGTGGCCACGTAACGTACGGGTTGTAAAAATGTTTTACGACAATGAGACGTTACTGATTTGAGCCGACCGTAAAGTGTGCAATGTCGCGCGTTTTATTGGAGAGTGTACAACACGCCGGCTCTCTCCACCCCACACTTGACGTATCAAGCCCCTGTCGCCCCTATATAACACTGTCGATATTCCACACTGCGTAGATGCCACGAAAAACATTTATTGCTGACCAATATCTGAGAAAGGACAACACTAAGGAACATGCAAAAAGTAGAGACCGCGTAATTGTGGCCCTGGCCTATTGGTGTTGCCACAGCCTGCCTTGATAAATGGGCAATGGTTGCTGAGATTAGCGCATTGAAAGAAACAAACGCTCTTCACTTTATAATATTAGTACAGATTACATAGTTATGCGAAAGAAATTTGTTTTATACACGGAATTACTTATGATATTTGCACCAGTATTTTTATTTCATTTGCATGTGTTACGTTCCATCAACCTGTCTTCGTCCACTGCCGGACATAGGTATCCCGTACTGCAAATCTCTGAGCTCGATCTATCGCTTAACTATTTGTGTGGACTCGTACAACTCACAGCTGCTGGGCACGTTTTCTAAATAGTAGTCAGTCATACTGATGCCGTTGGTTGTGGATAAACGTAATGAGAAATGCAATTACTATAACGAGTAACTGGATGGAAAAAAATTCCACCCAAACACATTAGCTGCAACGAAATAAATAAAATATGTTATGCGCAATACATAGAATATAACATGTAGGTTATATTATAAAATGACGTGTTTTATTAAGTGATCGCTCTAGAGTGAAGACTTGTCTATAAACACAAGCGTTACACTGACTTATATGTTAACGCACAGCCGAAGTTTCTGTGCCTAGAAACTGAAATTTGGTACTTTGGTACTTTCGTGACGTAAGTTTGAACTTTAAAGCACTAAGAACCCCCAGGGGTGCAGTTTGTATGCAATTTAACGATATTACGCGGCCGAGGTTTGACGTTGTGCGATACGATATTTGATTTTATTACTATAACTCTACCTTAACTGATAATCCGGCAAGGTTTGTTTTCGTTTCGCGGGTTTCCATTTAAGTTCCAGTTAACCTATTAAAAAATAAACTATAACTTTCAATTTATCAGAAGTAATTACTACGTACGTATAGTTTCAGTGTATTCTAGACTTGTATTAATGTGGACATTCTTTTTTTTCAGGTGCACACAGTGGTGTGGTGTTGGTGTTTGGGTGTGGTGTGTCAGTGAGTGCGCCGGTTGAGTGACAGTGAGGTGCGCGTGTGTGAGTGCGTCCGCTGTGGCGCCGACGAGGGCGTTAACTCAATGCCGGTGCGCCCATGGATCGGTGATCGCGGCCTGACTACGTCACAACAGCGGCGCTGGTGAGTGCATCCGTTGTACTGCGTCCTAGCGTATACGCTACTATAATAGGTCCCGATCAGTGACGGGTCTCGGGGGCAGAGGTATCCTAGTGGAGCAGGTTTGTGCCAAGTTAATTTAGGGGAGAGGGCCGATCTACCATAATACAACATAAATGTTCTCGGATAACACTGGATCTCAAATAAGACACCTTTTAGTGTGAGGTAGGTAGATCGAGGAGGTACCTCTAGCTCACTTGACAACGCCGAAAAGTGACAGATGTCATGTCACGTTTCGTGCCGATTCTGAGTAGCTGGTGGCCCATTGGAGACGAGTAAGAAAGGAGTGCAACGCATCGTCATGACAGTGTCTTAAGATGTTACATTTCGAGGGTTCCAGTTTCTACAGTTATGTGACTTAAATTAAGGTGTAGCTTCGCGGCTTGAGGGCGCCGGCGCTTTTTATGAAACTTACCAAAGTTTTAATTTTCACTTAAGAGAGAGAGCTATTTGTTATATCAATTTGTAGAGTTTATAATTCATCTTGATTTTGGATAGCCCACAAACTTAGGGCTGTTTTTAAATTAAATTACATTTATTCGTTTGTTGCTTAATCTACGTTGTGTTAAATACTCCACTGCTGAAATAGGTTTCGCGTACAGGAAACATCTACACTATATCTACATACAACATTTTATTTTACGTTGTATGTAACTGATAAAAATAAATAACAAATTAAATACAATTGAAGATCATTTTAAATTAATTAGCTTATTTTAATTGCTCCTTTTACCCATGCCAATAAAAAGTCTACACGAGGCCGCTTAATGCCGACGATCATCATTACGCTCATAACATAGTACACTCTTGACGTAACAGTAGGTAAATAGGTACACACTTGCACTTATCATCCATGTGAGCTCCTGGGGGATCCTTTGTTACAATTTCAATTATATAAAGGGATCAACAATGGCGGGTAAGGTCTGGTGAAGGTTTATTTTGACTTTTAGGCACATTTATTTAATCATTGTCCCTCCACATTCACAATCTGAACCACTTAAAATAGTATCAGAAACAAACAATAATACAATAATAATAATAATCAATAATTTTAATTAGGGTTAGTAAAAAGTGAGGGTATTAAGTCTTATCTGGGTAGTTGTCCGAGACTCCCGCCTGCGACTTGGATGGTCCTTTCTATGTCTTATAAATCAATCAACTGTTTGCTTGCGGATTGTTCTCCATTCCTTATATCAAATAGTGGAAGACTATGCGGACATATATCTTCATATTACATCAAAATTAAAAAAAAAAAAAAAGACAAAGGAGTGGAGCTCTGAAAAGGAACACACAACCAATAAGATTAACATTCTCTTGGCTTCACGAGCCAAACAAAATCAGGTAAGATATAAACTCTGTTACAATTAAATAGAATTTAACAACCAACTCACACGTGGCATATACTATTCAAAATAAACAGGCAAAGATGACAGCTGTACTTTTTAAAACAATATAATTGCTACACCTTGAAGAATAAATCGCCGATCGATCGCATTCTACTGCTGAAGAAATTTTGTCTACCATAGGTGACATTTTAGTATACCATACCGAATGGGCAAAAACGGAAACCTACATTACAAAATCTCCGATGGCCTCCTGTCTGTCACTAGACTACACCTTAAGAACGTGACAGTTACGACAGTTGAAGTATTTCTAAAAAATAGGATTATGCAATGGCCTCCCAAACGACAAACCTTTCTTTTGTCGGATTTTATAGATAATGGTATAGAACCCACAGTGAGAGAATGGTACAGAACCCACCCGAGTCGGAATACTGACAACATCCTCCTGTTTCGCTCGTAAATCCGGTCCTATTACTCGTAACGTATTTACACACTGCTACCGGACCTGGGTGGGATGGGGTCCGATGGGGTGTGTGATGGTACACCATAAGTCGACTGTACCAGGTCCTTCCCCCTACCTCCACATCAGGGCCACCTCTCCCCGCGGGCGTTTTCGCCGAAGCCCCTCATGTGGTACCCGCCATATGTCCTCTCTTTAACGAAGAGGTACATTTCGGCAAGAAATTCTGCCACGAGCTCCTTGGTAGGTTACCTGCAGGAGCCGTCGCTACCGCCTAAAAGATCGCACGGTAGCCCCGTAATGGCTTTTTTGGCTGCCGTGAGGGCCTAGATCTTTAAAATGTTATCGCATTTCAACAATCAAACAAAAATTCTTTAGCTGTATTACATTTGTGAATAGATAAAAGTCGTACAACATTGCCACTTCGATGTATATGAGCAAAATACCATTGTCCATTAGAAATATTAGTGGACCCCATGTGCCACTTTAACTCTTAAACTGAAGTTTTTAATGGTGGTAAACAAGTACGGTCGCTCGTATATTTGCCCACCGCCCGGTCACGCGTCGGGTGGGGCGTTTATCGCGAACACGTGGCATCGCTGGGTGTGAGGTACGATTGATTGAATGCAAGGTCGCGTGACGGTGACGCGACCGCATACTGCGCGAGATGAAGCGCGGGCGAGATAAACGCTTCCCAGAATAGTCGCTGCAAACAAACAATATCATCATTTTATCATTGCTATCATCATCATCATCATCAGCATATGTCCATCCATCTGATCCAGTTAAGCTAGTTTTCCGACTGTCAAATATATTAGTAGAACAGACCTGCCGGTTTGCCCCTCACATGAATGAAGGGATCGGTCACTCTGATTTTTTTTACAGGTTATTTATATATAATCATTATTTACATTTCGCATCGCATTCGGAGGCCTCTATCCATAAACGCCAAGATAGCCGAACTCCTTGCTACTTGCATTGAAATGATGATTATAATATGTGATGTACATCACATGGATGTGGGAGGAGAGGAGGAAGAAATGCAGAGCAGTTTTGCGGAGGTGTCGACGTCGGTAGTTGTAGAAAAGCTTAGACTGCACGTTCACTACGGGATTCCTAGACTATTTTTAAAAAGTTATTCTTCGAGATGACGACCAACAATTGTCCTATAAATATGTTAACAATTCTTGTAGCTATCTATATGTGAAGCGGGGAAACACTCAGGCGCCGTCATAGGCTCTGTGTAAAGGGGATCTCTTCCTTGCCCCTTGCGCAAAACAGCTCTACCGGTTCATTAGTCCTCTCGTCGTATCAGAGGGTGAATTGTCATTGCCGAAGGTGCGGAGCCAACACCATAGGCTGTCCCTTACCGCCGCGACAAAGCCATCGTTAGGATCGCAGTTCTTTAATGCACGATATCGCTTCCTCAATATTTTGCAAATATTTTAGTTTTCTTTTTGTTGATTTTTTTTAAAGAATTTCACCTCTGATCTAAAAACATGTGCAATAGCGCGAATCAAGTTGACTGTCGTATATAAGTCAAAATTACTACAACTACAGCCACGTAGTTGGCAGACTGCCCGGCGTCGTTTAAGAGTCGATCAAGTGCACTCACCTCCAATGGTAGATGACGCATGTGCGGCTCGTATACTTGGGGTTCCGCGCCTACGGAAACTGAGGGGCCTAAGATCTATGTTCACAATGTTTTGCAATACACGTTTACTTACAAGGTTTGAAGCAGCAAACTAATTATGTGGATGTTCATGGGTGTCGATAGTGGTGAAAAGGATTGATTTTTCGTTTGCCCCTATTCTATTAAAAAGAAAAACTTAATCAAACTGACCTGGACATTGAATAAGAATTTGTGGAACCGGCAGTTGTTATTCTCTAACACCAAAAACCGAGATACGGCCTATAACTTTTTGAGGCTAAGGTCTGCTCTTGTATTATTAATGAAATACGGGAAATAGAATTAATAATACAATGATCTAGCCACGATATGCATTACTATAAATAGTGTTTACATGCATTTCGACGTTTTAAATATAATACGAGCGACGCTTTTTGTTAGAAATGACATTAAATAACAGGCCCAAAGGCGTCATACTTCTTCATAAAAAAATGCAACATATTGTAAAAATTTACCAATTAGTAGGTCTAGTAATTTAGTTGGTTATACAAATATAACTTATTTTATTTTTAATGACATTTAGGTATTTTTCTCTGTTCACGATGCAATAGTACAAGACTTCACCTGAAATGGACCATCTCCGTTGTATTTAAACTTCACAACCACTACAGCGTAAGCCTTTAATGTTATTTTCTTATATAAATATTATATGCCCTTAATTCCCGATAGGTTAGTTTATAACTTGACCGCGGGATGACAGAGGTGTTATAAACCTTTAGAAACAGTACCTTTAGAGTAAATTCAATAAAGTTTTTGTTGATACATTTCACGTCGCCTTTTCACTTCTGCTTTCAATTTATTATAAGTGTCAATTTATACATATACGTAATGATTACCTATCATTTGTATTAAAAAAAGGCATTTTTTAGGTGTTTGTTCTCAAGTCTGGGCTGGGGTTGTAATCGGGGAAAAAGCGTTAGTATGACATAGCGGTCATTAAGATATTTATATAGAATCATATCTGATTTGAATAATATTTTTATTTGTTAATAACTGTAGGAATATATTAATAACGCGTAAGGAACATATTGATGATATTAAACTTATTAAATCACTAAGCCTGCAGTTAATGTACCTACACACATAATAGTCTCGCTAGTGTATTGTGTATGCAATAAACTTCAAATCCATGCAAAAGCATACTAGTTCCGTTCAAGGAAGTTTTGCGGCGCTATTGGAATCGAAGAATGACAGCGTTTTAGTAAACAAGATAGTTCGATGGTCATTGCATTCGACTGCTTTTCATACTAAATTATAATGGATGATAGTTAGGGGGAAACTAAAAAGTCTGAATAAGTATAATTCCTTAATTAAAAATAAATTTGCTTGATGTTATATTGTTTTCGTACAGTACATTAAATTATCTGAAAACACCACATTAATCTGTAAGAAGTTTTAAAAGAGTAATACGAAAATAATTAATTATTATAGGTTCTATAAACTACTGAACACATAGTAGCAATACATAGTTATTTTGTTATCGCATTTCGTAGAGTAGAAAATGGATAGGGTATTTATGCATATAACTACTAGGGCAATAGAGCCGGTTTACATATAATATTGGGGAACAAGATGTGATTATATTTATATAGGTCAATATAGATGAGATACACCCACATCTACTGGAGTTAGCATTAATTGTAACAATTAACATATTACTAAAACACTCAACTAGTTGTTTTTGCTCTAGGTAAAAATGATCGGCCCGAGAACAACCCGAGCGATTTGCCCACCACTACCCTAATGACAAATGTCAAGCAATTGTGAGTAAATATTGATAATTGATTAATTAATTATTACTCATTATCATTAAGAGATTGACTGAAGTAGATCATTGAGTCCAAGCGAAACTATTAATTTTACTACTTACTACATTATGCCTCGGCTACAGAGCATGTCAGAGATATACATGTAAACACAAATGTCATAATCCTCCTTCTGGGACCGATTTGGGTAACCAATAACAATACACTTGTCAGATTCGGAGTATATCTATAGTTTATTAACTTTTTTTTCAATTCAGATTAATCAGAATCACATCCAAAACTGTTTAGGTCAAACACAATTTCTAATGAGACTAATATGAATACGCTATTGTTTATTTTACTATTATGCAATACGTATGTATTAGTCACTTTACACTAGATGCAGTCTTATAATTTACTAGTAGTCCGTACTGTCTTGACACGGATAATTCATAAAACTTTCACTTTCACCTCGTAAACGTTACACGTTACAATGAGAACTAATTAAGTGTAGGACAAGACAACGTCAACAGCTAGTTGTCAATAATTTCTGCAAGAGTACTTTGATATATTTTTCACATCTTTGTTTACGTTACCGAAGTTTTGTAATGATCAAAACTTTTTTTTATAGAAAATGTTATAGCCTATGTTAATCACTGATAATGTAGGTAAAATCTTTCTATTAGAAAAATCCAGTAGTGCAGAGCCAATGCAAACAAACAAACAATCATAGGTTTCCTCTTTATAACATTAGTATAGATTTCCAATGACAAACAGCCTAAATACAAACCGATAGTCCCAACGCAGCCATTACTTGTAACCATGTCTGTACCAGCGGATTGAAGGGATATATTGAAAGAACGTCGGCTATTTGTAACATGTCTGAAAGGCATTGCATGCATGGTAAATACCTATTCTAGATTGGCTAGATTGCTGAAGGTACACGGTATTTTTTTTTTAAATTCCCAACAAATTTTGTTTGTTTAATTTTATTTATTTTGTGTTATTGAGACATCGACGATGACATTCACCCCCCATTTGTGTTAATACTCACATAATATGGTACCTGCCTATCATGGATATGATAAGAAATAATACCTTTCTTGATGTCTATGATACGTAATATGGCGTGTAGGTACATAATATAGGTTTTATCAAGAAGTAGTACCATGCTGCATTGCAGCCCAATTGCCCTAGGAGCATCACACGCTCACATTGTATAATGTGAACGGGCTGTATAGCCGTGAAGTGATAGCTATGCTGTCGTCTTTCATATGGTTTTAAAGTAACCGGTAACACATAGATTGCGCAATAGAGAGGGTATCTGCATTTCCTTATAAGGTGATGTGTATATATCAAATAAAAACCAGTCGCCCTGAACACAATGAGCCTGGTGTGACAACACGATCGCTGGTGGCTAGACCTCTCAGGTTGTTTCAGTTCTGACCATGATTGCTGTAAAGCTTCGGAAACGTTGGGCTATACTTAAGTAATTAAGTAAACCGCGATAAAATCCTTTGAAGTGGTTTTATTTTAATGTTTCAGTCGAAAAAAATTTTTTACCCGACTGCTTCTGTTTGGTTACTGTTTTTCGCTCGTGTGTATGCAGACTTATATGTTCCTTGCTACATTGTTACAGCTTAAAATAAATGGATACGGTGTCGTTGGATTTGCCATGGGTACATGAGAATATATTTTATGTTGGGCCACATCTATATTAACGATAACATTGCACTGCGACTGAACTGTCTACTGCGTCCGACCACAAGAGCACCACACGGCAGGGGTGATCACATAGGAAATCTAATCTATTTGCATCTTATCTATTTCCGTTACACTCTAAATAGCAAATCTTACGAGAAAGCAGCTTTTTCTAACAACTCGCAAGTTTAATAGGTCTGTAATTTTTTTATAGTTTAAGCTAACACCTTACAGCTGAGCGAGCGTGTTGGCACAGATAGGTGGAATACAGCGTGTTAATACTTGTTAACAAATTGCATTGCAATTGATACTTTAACAACGATATAATGATACTTATAAGTACTATTATCTATGCTAATAACATAAAGCTGAAGAGCTTCCTTGTTTGAACGCGCTAATACCAGGAACTGTTTACCCAAATTGAAAAAATATTTTTGTATTGAATAGTCCATTTATAGACGATATATACGGCTATATACCATGACGCAAGGGCTAATACCGGACCTGAGTTACACGGATAACCGCGGGATTTTGCTAGTATGTATGGTAGAGATAATGACTCTGAATGACTTTCGCATAAAATTGAACTCATTCGAGTTAAACAATGCTTTACGGCTAAAATTGGTGTGCGTCAGCTCCGATACGCGTCAGCGTTTACTCCTCAGGAACATGACACCGAAGTGAAATGAGCACAAGAAACGTAAGCGGGGTAAAACGTAAAGCGTTACACTAAGCATATTCATACCATGAGCCGAAGTGAACTCCGATAAAGTTTTGAACTAGAAGCAAAATTAAACTGATATTGATTGATCAAACTGAAACTGTTTGCTGCTGAAACTTATTTAAAGTTTAAACATACTGACTTCTAGCTAGATTAACTTCGAACCAAACTGGTCAAAGTTTGTTTTGGTAGAACGTGATACATAGTTTGTGTGCACAAGTTATAAGGGCTCTCCTAATCGCCCATCATTATTCCTATTATTGTTTCCCAAGATACATTTAATTGGCAAAGTGGGGCGTGACCTTTTGGTAATTTGGTTGTCGAGTCGCTATTTCTCACGTATCAGCGCCATGCTTAGATATCCCTGACAATTTCGCCGAGATAAACTCATTGAGCGACTATACTAAATTAAAAGTTACTATTTTTGTAACGATCGGCCGGCTCGTTGCTGGTAACGTGGCGGTTAGTCCACGAGTAGTCGCAGTTTCGAATCCCGCTCAGGTCAGGGATGTTTGTTTACATATTTATTTCAGTAATAAAAATCTTAAACATATTTCCTTCGTCTAGTACCCGTGACACAAGTACTCACGCTACTTATAGCACAGGGCTACGATGACTTGGTGTGATAAGTCCACACATATTATTATATATAAACGATTAATCATATACATAAATATTATAACGATAGTCCGCTTTATACGTGCCGAGGCTTTCTTATTTTCTATTGTGGTGCAAAGTTGATATATGTTTGGAGGCGGTCCAATTTTGTATCAACGCTTCACGATGCCAACAATTATAGAAACTCTTTGGATGGCAATAATTGCAATTGGCATGGCGACAGTAAGTGACTTTTCACATGCGTGCGGTAACAGCACCGTGTCGCATGAAGTAGTAATATGTTATGAGCTATATAGAGAGCTTTCACAAGATATGACGGTATGTTACATTTATATTTAAAACAGTACTTATGTCGAAGAAGCTGGCACTACCAGCGGTCAGATAAAGACTGATGATGACATCTGCTGCCACTAACATTCTCTCGCATGAACTTGAATGCGTCGTCGATTCTGAGACAAGTTCAAGACCATTGAGTGTTGTAGTTCTGAATATTTGTTTCTACTGTTGATTGTGGCTTGTGTATTATCGGCTACTGTTTACGATTTACATTTCAATAAAACATGAAGGGAAAGTGGTGTTTTACTTAATACATTTGTTAAAAGTAAACTGATTCTGCGTTTTGTTCATTTGCGAGTGATTTATTACTTATTTTTGTAAACTCAAATGTGATGTTTGCTTTGTATAGCCACGAGGATTATTGCGACCGTCGATCACACGGCGGCTGAGATGTGTACCCGTCTATCTACCTATAGTAAAATTGTGTCCGTATGTGTATATAGATGAGAGGCATAGTAAGAGATACGGACTAAGTCACACATACGTGCTGCCTAAGTAACTAAATGAGTTGCCTAGCTTTTAAGTTGTCTTTTAGTTCTACATTGGTTCCTACACACACACTAGTATCATCCTAGGTTGTCTCAAGGTTCTATATTATGTCGTTAGGGTTATTGCTTCAGGTTCTACTAGGGTGGATCTAAATTTCCAAGCCCGACCAAGAAAGTGAAAGAAAAGTGGATATAAATTTATTTTTATTTTTCGACATAGTCTCCATCTAGTTCAACACACTTCTTCCACCTGACCTGCAACTTGTTTATCCCCTCGAAAAAAAAAGATTCCGGAAGGTCAGCGAAATAATCGTTTACTGCGACTATCACCTCATCTTTGGTCGAAAATTTCGAGCCACCCAAATGTTTTTTTTTAAATTTGGACATAAATGATAATCCGAGGGGGCTAAATCCGGCGAATAAGGTGAGTGAGGCAGCAATTCGTAGCCACAATCATGGATTAAAGACATTGTTTCTACCGAAGTGTGAACACGTGCATTGTCTTGATGAAACAAAACTTTCTTACTTCGTAAAAGAGTCTTCATAAAAGGTACTAGTTATTATAACTAGTATTTATAGTTTGATCTTTCGGTAAATAATCTACAAAAATAATGCCCTTCGCATCGCAAAAAAACAGAAGCCATGACTTTGTTAGTCGACAAAACGACCTTAGCCTTTCTCGGTGTAGGAGAGTCTGATCTTTTCCACTGTTTGGATTGTTGCTTTGATTCAGGAGTATGGTGGTGAACCCAGCTTTCATCCATGGTAACAAATCTAGGCAAAAAGTCCTCGGGATCAGTCTCAAAAAGTTCCAAACAGTCTCGCGAAATTGTGTATCGAACTCGTTTTTGTTCAGCTGAAAGCAACCTCGGGACCCAGCGAGCAGAAACCTCATGGAACCCCAACTCTTCCGTTATTATGTGTTGCACCCGGCCATAACTAATGTTTGTTATCTCAGCTGTCTTACCAGTGATCAAACGTCGGTCACCCAGTACGAGATCACAAATTTCATCGATGTCTTCTTTCGTGTTAGAGGATGTAGACCTTCCACTCCTAGGATCATCTTTAATGCTCTCACAACCGCGCTTAAACTCAGCTAGCCACTTCTTGACACTGGAATACGATGGAGCAGACTCCCCCAAAGTGCTCACCATATCTTGATGGATGTCTTTTGGTGATAGGCCTTTTTTATTGAGGTACTTAATGACTGCACGGTGTTCAATTTTCTCCATTATTGAAAATTGCGTCAGATTGCTTCAAACAAATAATCACAGAAAATTTATATTGTGCAGTATCGGAATGAAACTGCGCACAATAAATCAATATGACACATACTAACAAATGACGGTAGATTTAAAGAGATGTCATAGCTCCATGTAGGTTAGGCCACGAACTTTTAGATCCATCCTCGTATGTGTCCTACAATAGTCTAGCTTCAACAGAGGTATATCTTGAGGTTCTATATTGTGTCCTATAATGGTCTGGTTGTAACAGACGTATTTCTCAAGTTTTTATGGTATCCAACACCCTTACTATTTTATCTTCCACATTTTTTTTATTGTTTTACACTATAAGACACATATTGATTATTCATTTCACTGTCTTTGTCTTTATCAAATAACGGGTGAGGGTATATTTTACTTAGGCCGTATCTTATAGTAAAACGACATTGAGTAATTGACAGAGAATTATTGCTCACCGACAGTGCGAGGTACATGAGATAGGACAGCTACTACATGTTACGTAGCTATTGATGCATGACAAGTATCTCGTTGACACTTTGCACCGTCCAACGCACTACCCGAAGTGAGCTGAATACAAATGTAGCAATAGAGGGATGAATACAGTGCTGTTTCTCATTGACACTTATTGATTCCAGGTGACGCGCTGCGCAGCGGTGACTAAAGCGGCTTTGCCGCTTTAAATGGACAAACGCAAGATGCTGCCAAAGAGAGCGCGTATGGATAGCATGCGGGGTCCCATTGCAAACGGACCCCTGCAGTCGAGGTGAGTTGCACCAGCGTCGCTTAACATGATTTTAATTGTTTCATTACAAATTTGAACTCTATTACTACAGCCATACGTGAGGTAAAGAGAAATACCAGAGGGAGCTAAAGAGATTTTTTAAGGTACTCAAGAAAATAACACATACTAAATCAGTTTTTTTTTTCTACATAATCACCTACACATAATTTAGTTCGATGCACTTTTGCCATCTCCCATTTAAAACAATTACACCGTTGAAAAAAAGACTAAAGTCAAACTATGCGTCTACTGTTGTTTAAATCCCGTCGTTAGCCGAAAATTATTGACCTTCCAATGCAGATGTGTGAACACGGGCGTTATCTTGATGAAACAAGACTTCTTCTGAGCATTCCCGTACGCTTTTCTTTTATTTCCTCGTAAACGACGTCGTAAGACACAGTAGTAATCAGAGTTTATGATCTGAACTCTTTCAAGACAATCAATCATAATCACACCCTTCGAGTCCCAGAATACTGAAGCCATTACCTTATTTCAACATCGCCTTAGCCTTTGTAGGGGTTGGTGAATCAGTTCTTTACTGTTACTTTGTTTCTAGCGTAAAGTAATGAACCTATGTCTCCTCCGTTGTAACTGATTCAAAAAATCATCTGCATCGGCTTCGAATAACTCCCAAACATTCACGTGAAATAGTCTATCGCATCCTTTCTTGTTCAACTCAAAACAGTCGCGAAACCTACCTCGTAGACGAGACGCAGACGTTTGTTTATAAGAAATGCCCATAAGCTCGGCTATCTCTCTAATTTTTAATCTGCGGCCTCCCATAATTAAATCAAGTGCATTTATATAGTTTCGTCAGTAGTGGACGTCGAAGCGGAGTTTATCTTTCACACTCTCTACCATGCTTGAATTCGGCCATCCATTTTTTGACGGACGAATAAGACAGAGCACAATCTATTAAAGTACTGTCCATATCATCACGGCGGCTTTCAGTGATAGTCCCTTCTTATGGGGATACTTAATGAAGTCACGCTGCTCGATCTGCTCTATTTGTAGAAACCATGTCCGATTGCTTTGTAAAAAATTATAAAATCACAACTAATTAGCGCACACGTTTCGTACTTCACACTGTCTGAAGTGATTTAAATGATGTGGGTAGATTTGATTTTTAGAATTGAATGTTTCTGTGTTAGGCCCAGTACTTTTTAGTCCACTCTCGTACAATCTCGTTCTCGTTCCTCAAGGAATAATAAATAATATTTTAATTATGACCCAAAAATTTTGAAGTCGCTAAAGACATCAGTGCTAGATTTTACGATTTCAGGTACCGTAGAGGGCAAAAAAAAAAGATCTTTAGATTTAAGTCTTTTATTATTAACTATAAACACTTGATTGTTTGAGATCTATTAACATTGAATTTGAAAAAAAATTTTACCTTTGGAATCCTACATTATCAATGACAAACATGAGTTGTATATCATCTTCTAGAACGATATATAGCATAATGTAAACTTTCATAATGTAACCATAGGTGTGAAAAATATATCAAAGTTAATCCCTATATGGCGTTGTTCTGTCATAAATTGAATTTGTTGTCATGGTAACGTGTAATGTTTAGGAGGCCGATCAATGAAATTTTGCCATATTTTGTGGATATATCCGTGCGAAGCCTAAAACGGGCTGCTAGTTTATATTTTGATACTTTCATATATTTTGTATTGTACCTACATGTAATAATTAGGTACTTCGTCTTGATAACAACGTTGCCAAGCTAACGTGAATAGCATTGAATTGTAACCAGTTATTTAAATTTAGCTCACATTTTAATATATAATTAACATAATTAGGTACAAATATTTTAAATATAGTAATAGTCCAAAGTTTGATCTTGAACAAAGGTCGTGACATCAGCTGTATGTTGAAACTAATTTGCTCGCTGAAAGCATTCGTAGCGACAAAAACTGAGAGCATCTCCGGCCATTCGGCTCACTTAACTTATTCTTTTCTTGCGCTAATCCTATTTGGTTTCCATCAAAACTTGCCGGGGGTACCCACCCCACAACACCCACTTTCGTACCCAAATCTGTTTTCATCTGAAAAGTTTGCTGTTCGGGGAATCCACCCACCCGTTTGGAATTACTTTCTTGCTCCAACAGGGGGTGGAGGGCAAAACTTTCACCGGCAATAATAATAATTCCGCTACGCTATGACGAAACTTTAAATTATTAGTTTAATCGTACTGGTGGTGCTTTAATTATACCGGGGCGGGGGAGGGTCCCGGATCGTTTAATATGATTTAGCCATTTGATTTGTGTGCCACCGAGCCCAGTGTTTCATTTGTCACTTAGTCCGCCGACGATTAACTCGGAATTACAGAGAAAATGTTCAAAGTATGAAGGATCCAGGAAGGACTCACAAAGGCGATGTCAGCACTCCGCACAGACCGGTATTACCCACGTAATTTACCCAGTACTGGAAAAATACTACGAATATAATGTTTCTTCTCTGATGTAAGAGAGATACGGCTACATTGTACATGAATTGAGCCAGCACGACCGGGGAGTTCCGATGATCTATTGGGGGATATTGATAACATCGACTTATATACATTGGAAAATGATTTTATAACATGAGGGGACTAATGAGCAAGCAGTGGCATTTAGTGGTTCATGCCCATGGGAATTAACATCTCATGGGAAATAATTTTACGAGGGAACATGATTGAGACGTAAGCGCGGTAAAGCGTTATTATCTCGACATTACTCGACATTACTATTTCACGATACTTTTGCTTCTCAATTATTTTGTACTAAACCGAAATTAATAACGAATAACAAAGCGCAGGGTCGGGGTAAATGGACACCAGATAGAATATGTCGATGAGTATACTCACTTGGGCCAGATAGTCTCTTTCGAAAGTCGGCAAGACAAAGAGTAAAAGAGGTCCATGGTAAATGCTAATGAAGGGAGATCTTCCTGTATTGCACAAACATGGTCACTCACAAAACTTCATGGCTCCCGGCTCAGGGTCAGCCAGAGAGACGCGCAACGCAGTATTCTCAGAATTAAAGGACATGATCGTGTCGAAACACCATAATGCGCTCCATGACAGGCACAATAGATGTCGGCACAACAGGTGCCAAGCTCAAGTGGAATTAGGCACATGGTTCTCCACTTAGTGGATTGGAGTATGAGGAAAACTGATAAGAGCCATGGATAAGTTTCAGAAATCCCCTACTATTCATTACAAGCAAAGTTTAAGCCTATTATTGAAAACTAATAATGAGTACATTCGTGTAACCTTAAGTAGATATAAAAAGGCAGTTATTGTAGTCTATAGTAACGTTGTGAGTGCTTTTAATTCCAGGCCCCTAGTGGCGTTGCTGGACGGGCGCGACTGCACGGTGGAGATGCCGATATTGAAGGACGTGGCGACGGTGGCGTTCTGCGACGCGCAGTCCACCTCGGAGATACACGAGAAGGTGCTCAACGAGGCGGTGGGGGCGCTCATGTGGCACACCATCATACTCACCAAGGAGGACCTGGAGAAGTTCAAGGCGCTGCGGATCATTGTGCGCATAGGCAGCGGCGTCGACAACATCGACGTGAAGGCGGCGGGCGAGCTAGGTGAGTATACGGCGAGCGAAGCAATGCTCGAGATGTATGCGCTGGTACACGTAGAGTAAACTAGCAGTCGGAGTGGTTCCACACAAGCACAGCGTGGGGCATACTCTCATAAACCGTTCGAAACGCGACAGCATAGCTGAAGATCTGCTCGAAAAGGTGCGGACTGATACCGCCATTGGAATAAACACCAGCGCTACCGTTATAGCCAATAGAAATATTTTAACATAAGCCTAGACAGTTTCGAAAGTATTTTTGCTGATCTAGTCTCGAGTGTTACGAGAGTTGTTGTCTACTTACCTATCCTTCTGGATGTCATACTGACATGACGCACCAATGATTAGGACTTTCCCTATATCTCACTCACCTTCCCCAACAAATAGAATCTGTTTCTAAATTTTTAATAATTAATTAATTGTTAAATATGTCTTTTACTTGGTCTCCTGTTTCACCTTTATTCGCCTATCAGAGCCTCCGACCAGTATGTGCTGTTATGTATTAAGAGTTTTGCATTGAGGCTGCACAGCAACTGGTGCCTCACAAAACGCGCTCGCATCTCTCCATATATTCTATTTTAAACGCCTAGAGCCAATTAGTATGAGCAGCCGAAGGACATTCAATGTTCATAACAATCTGTGAATATGTAGATTCATTGGAATATTAACACATGTACTGTTGGGATTTTTACCATTGGTAAATACTACAGCATAGCTATCTATGTATTACGGGTGCACCTCTTATGAGTGCTTAAAAACTTATTGCAAATAAAGTTTATTGATTAAATAAAGCTATCCTTTAACACCTCAGACGTCACTCATCCTTCAGTGCGTTTATCTATCTGTCTACCTAAAAGATGAGAGAATCATTAGTTGTACGGTATGACCATTAAAAACAGTTCAACCGTAAACGTAAGGAAATAGCTAATACAGGACTGTGTTGATGTTTCCAGGTATCGCCGTATGTAACGTCCCGGGTTACGGAGTGGAGGAGGTGGCAGACACCACCATGTGCCTCATACTGAACCTGTACCGGCGGACGTACTGGCTCGCCAACATGGTGCGCGAGGGGAAGAAGTTCACAGGTGAGCCTCGGGCTCTCCTACTTTATTCTCTGACACAAAGTGTTCGGCTATCCACGACGAATGTGGAGACCGAGGAATATGACGACAAATAAGTGATGTACTTGTTTATTTCAATGAAAATCTCAAATAATGTTTACATTAAATAATTCGTTACTACTATTATTATTATTTGCAAGAAAAAAGGTGCTGGCAGATCCAGAAAAAGCTACGTTGATGGCCGTGCGTGGCCGTGTGTCGTTGTCGATGACCAGTTGGTACTTTCAAAATGCTCCGATTGCTACTTTGGTAAAAAAAGATATTGCAGGCCTCATCAGGCTGGCACGATAGGAGGATATCTCCATTTATCTTTCAATGCTATAATATCAGCGTAAAGTCTGGCGTTTCAGTGTTAAATGTGAGCATGACTGCGTGGACTTTGTTAGTATTATCCATTTTTTAATTTCGTGTGTATGTGTGCGTTAGTGCCAGAGCTCACAAGTATATCGCGTGCTTCCAGGTCCGGAGCAGGTGCGCGAAGCGGCGGCGGGTTGCGCGCGCATCCGCGGCGACACACTAGGTATAGTGGGGCTCGGGCGCATCGGCTCGGCGGTGGCGCTGCGGGCCAAGGCATTCGGCTTCAACGTCATCTTCTACGACCCTTACCTGCCCGACGGCATCGAGAAGAGCCTCGGGCTCACGAGAGTCTACACGCTACAGGTAATATCGTGATGGATGTGGAACTTGTAACTAAATATAGAACTGAATTTCTGGAGCATACTCTGCGGCGCCGCGCTGCTCCGTTGTCGAACGATAACCGCGCATGTACCAGCCCCAACATGCGAAATGGAGTATATTCCTTAAGAACGGTAATAATCTGTGTATAGTCCATGGTACGTGCGCATCCTCCACTTACACAAGGACTTTTAATTTCCCTACATCAAAGGGCAATTTAGAGACATCACAGCCGAGTAATTCGATAGAGTCACCCCGACCCTCTCGTCACAAACTTAGTGGGCTACAATCCAAACTGTCCGACAATGTCATGGGTCGTTGTCCCAGCACGTTCTGTCGGACGAATGCGACCGTTTCACCACTACTGCCAAATACTTTCAGCAAACACGCTGTCAGACACGCCACCACACACCTGGTGTAGGTCACGCAGATGCCTTCGGGGGCGAATACGAAACATACGCTACAACCCAGACACACGTCAAGTCAGACAACAGCACGCACGTTCGACTACGAACAGCCCCAACGATACCTTTAGAGTAGGGACGAATCCCAATAAAATCCGCGATTTGTAATACCATACAGGTTTGGTATTCTGAGACAAACAGCGCTCGAGTCTTTTCGCCGGTAATGATCCCCTTCATGAACCATGTTAACGGTCACGTCAGCACCGAGGTCATTTTAGATAACGGGCTCGAGATGCCTCCGGCGTCAGAGTCGGCGGAGGTAACTCTCAGTCCATCTAGCCATAACAATGATAGTTAAATTTGCTGTTACAAACACTCATATCAGCATGAATCGTCCCTGCTGCGGGAGAGAGGGTTATCGTCAGACGACACACATAGCAATCTGATGAAGTTGTATTGTGTTTGTCTTTGCTTCCACAGCATAAGTTCATGTCTGGAAAAAAAAAACAATTATTCAGAAATGAAAGTAAAATAAGCAAAGGTAGACACGGTAAAACGAGGTAAGACTGGATTTCACAAAACTCCATCTTTCATCTGTCATTCATCTTTTAACATAGAGTAATATCCAATACTAATTGTCGTGTCGCGATCCAATGTGGTGTACACAAACTGGAAGTTCTACAAATTACAGATAAAATTACATATGCCCTATAAAACAATGTGTAAGTAACCTGTTATTTCTTGTAGACAAAATGATTTGTGATTATTTATGTAATTATCTTAAAAATGACGTTTTTATTACACTTGACCTTTTTGATTGATGCAACTAAATCAGTAATGTTCATGATAAACATTATCGGCGAGGCAGGTAGGTTCCTTTTATAGTCTCAGATGTTGTATATTCGAAAGTTTTCAGTTTTTATATGAAAATAATTGATAAGACGTATATAGATAGTAAGTTGTATTACTTTCTGACAATTTAACGACACCAACACTTTAATAGCAAAGATAATGGACTTCTCTGCCTACGCAAATAGGGGACCGTGAAGACATGTTGTAGTAACCTGTGAAGCCGGTTAAACTAATTAAAAATAAAGTAGGTCGACACTGCCGTTCTCCTTCTATGGGCCATATCACTAGTCTGTTCAGTTCAGTACCACCACTGTATCGTGTTTCAGGATCTCCTATTCCAGAGCGACTGCGTGTCACTGCACTGCAGTCTCAACGAGCACAACCACCACCTCATCAACGAGTTTACTATAAAACAGATGCGCCCAGGTACATATTTTGTGATAATATTACTTGCCTTACATAGAAAACAGTCGTATAGATTAAACCATTGTGATAAATGAAATGCATGTAGAAATACAGATTACACGGCCAGTTGAAATGAGCTATGTTATGTAGGCATAGCAGATAAAGTCGAGTGTAATGAATTATGTCGGGAACTTTTTTAGCGTCGGTTAAAAACATTCCACTTTATCAAAATATCTTATGTTTTGCGCCTAAACCACTGAACACATTATCATACAATATGGTGTAGAGAAAGATGGCCTTTTAACTAATTACGAAAATGCGTGATTTTGTGCTAATTTATGGCATGAAGTAGTACCTACAGTGTATGCATCCACTGATGGTATATATATATATACTAACACTACTTTTGCAAGATAGTACTGGGATTTTTGCCTATAATTATGTAAAACATATTAATGTCTGCGTGCGTGTATCCCGTGAGCTCACATGCTCATGTGCATATGTGTTGCAGGCGCGTTTCTAGTAAACACAGCGCGCGGCGGGCTGGTGGATGACGAGGGGCTGGCGGCGGCGCTGAAGCAGGGCCGCATCCGCGCCGCCGCGCTTGATGTGCACGAGAACGAGCCCTTCAACGTTTTCCAGGTAATACTCTCACCACACACTACACCACACCGACACTACACTGACACCACACTATATCACACCTCACCACACCGAAGCCTCTCTATACCACAACGCTGCCATAGCTCACCATACAATATTCGGCCGGTAAACCATACTACACCACAACTAAACTACCATAAGAAAGCGTGTTTAAGATAATCTTTATCTCATATCTTATTTTATTAACTCATACACCAGTACACAAATTCACAGCTGTTTCGCAATGGAGAAGTATATATTTTATCTCTCACTCTGTCTCACATGTTATCTAGTTTTATTTCATAGAAGACAAACAGCTGTCAACACACGTGGTGACAATATGGACTAACATAAACCATGGATATAAAGAGTATAGGTGTTTTAGATGAAACAATGAATTTTATATTAAATCCCTATTTGGCTTAAGTTTAACATCATCAACAGTGACAGGAAGACCACATTGCACACATAGTCCCTCGGCATCTGTATAAACCTCTATAGATAGATTGGACAGATTCTCAACTGCTATTACTATCCATATGCGAGAGTAATTATGTACGTGGCATGATCTGGGGGTACACACATATAGTACTTGCGGTCATCCATCCAGTACCGTACGGCACCCCGCTCTTATGGCACCTCCCGCAGGGCCCGCTGAAGGACGCGCCCAACGTGCTGTGCACGCCGCACGCAGCCTTCTACTCGGACGCGTCGGCGCAGGAGCTGCGCGAGATGGCCGCGTCAGAGATTCGTCGCGCCATCGTCGGCCGCATACCCGATGGGTTGCGCAACTGCGTCAACAAGGACTACTTCCTAGCGGGGACGGCGCCGGTAAACATTTATATACGTCTACACTGATATAACATTAGAAAGACAAATTTAAACTTTTGTTTCTTTGAAGAGGTTAGAAAATACGGAATATGATCACGAAATTTATGTCACTAACAGAAAGCTACACTTTTTAGAAATTATATAGCTTATACTCTGTTATGTTTGAACAAATTTTATTTTTACGCCCAACGCAGCCCAACTGGCAGGCTAGTAAAAGCATTTTGATGCACACACATCTGAACAACTGATTGATTTGAAAATTTCTCTCCTTCATGTGCCCTGGGCCTCTGAATCCTCACTAACTGCATAAGAGTGAAATATGTTGCGTAGGGTGCCCCCTCTAGTTAGTTGACTTGACGACGTGTGACAAGTGAGTGAAAATGGCTGGAGACCAAGCTCTGTTGTGAGCAATTGGGGGAGGGCTATGTCCAGCAGTGGACGGAGACAGGCTGACGATAATGACGTTAGGAAAGGTTTACATTTTATACCACCCTGGGACGATTTGCGCCCGTAGGAGGTTCATACTGAAGTAAAAATCTATTGAAAAGCACTCTTGACATCTTGGTAGTATGAGGTGAACCACATTTGGGCAATCACAAACACCACCTCAGTAGTTATTTAGTACATTAGTGTTAATGAAGAATATCTATCTACCAGGTTTGGCAAACATGACACCTTAGAACTTTTAATTACTGCAAATTATACTTTTGAAGTTTTATTTCATACTTCATATTTTGTCTTGTCTTGTTGCCCTAGATTGATTGGTCACTACTAACGAGCTAGGACCGGGACATGTTTAAAAATCAATACGCAAATTCATTGTTTAGAGAAGACATTTTACAATAATTAAAATTAATACTGTTGTAAAAAACTACAGCAACAAATATAGAATGGTGTAACCAACAACCTGTAATCAGTTTCTTGACATGACTACCTCACCATCTCCTAAACAAATGAGCCTGCCAGGACTGTTGTCCTACTTTGCATAATTTATTTGTCCTTCTCTGCTATCAATTATCAAATCTGTATTTATACACTCATATAATAAATACATAAGCGTGATGTTTAAGTAGAATCCTCTGCCAAATATGAAAAAAAAAACAATGATGACACTACTAACGCGAATAGAAAGAACTACGCAAGAAAAAATGTTATCGAAGATCACCGTCTTTTTACATTTCAATATGATCTTAGAAGGTGTGATGGCAATTATTTGTTGGTACTGTTCTTTGGGTATGTAAGAACTTGTTTTGTGTATTGCAGAGTGCACGCAGCGCAGTGCTAGCGCCAGTAGCGCCACCGATGGCCGCGACGGGCGCGGGCTGCTATGGCGAAAGCATCAACGGCAGCGGATACTATGGAGGTGCCCAGGCGGCGCACTCCACCACCGCCGTGCACGAGCCGCCCGCGCTGCCGCCGCAGCCGCCGCAACCACAGCCGCCACCGCAGCAGCCGCCCATCTCGCTCGTGAGTACCGTCGCGTCGCCGCGCCATCCGCCCATCTCGCTCGTGAGTACCGCTGCGCCGCCGAGACGGCGGCGCTGCGCCTCGTTGCCGCGTCACGTGCTCATCTCGCTCGTGAGTACCGCTGCGCCGCCGTCTCATTCGCCCATCTCGCTCATGATTACCGCTGCGCCGCCGTCTCACCCGCCCATCTCGTTCTTGAGCACCGCCACGTCTTCCGCCCTTCTCGCTCGTGAGTACTGCTGCGACGCGGTCACACCCGCCCATCTCGCTCGTAGGTATTGCCGCGGCACCGACTCGCCCGTCTTTCTCGCCTGCGGAGTACCGCCGCGCCGCAGCGGCGACCTCATCTGTCACTTACGTATTAGAGGTACTTAGTCGGTTTTGTTGACTCAATTCGGGTATGTAGCAGCGACAGAACTAAGTTACAAAAGGGTCAATCTCAAGGGATTTATTGTCACTTTATAGCAGCCGTGGTCTAGGGATATGAACTCTTGGATTATGATTTGATGACATCCACTGAGTTGGAAAGTACTATTCAAGTTGTGCTTAATTTATTAACTATGTTACTCACTACATCCGTCTCTATATTTTGATATACAAATAAGGGTAGAATGCAGAGGAAGAAGAAGATTGATGACTCACTGTAACTTATATGGCAATAATAATGCTTGTACTCCACAGCCGATCAACACGTCGGACCCGGCCAATCATCAGATGAAGCAGGAAAGCTCCGACGTCCACTAGACGCACGCTACGTTACAGTACCGTACGAGCAACAGCAATAGTTTTATTGATTCCATCGCAACTAAATAAGTACCTATCTCATAAGGCGACAGAACAGTTATTGTGTTTGTATTGGTAAGTCGGACAGCTATATATATACTGTTGTGAATGCGTGCTAGAATCGCGGGACGATGTGTGTGTGGATGTGTGGACTGCTGGCCGGGGCTTGACACACCTTACCTCACTGTACAGTTACTTTCAGCATTCAGACTATGACACTGCTGACAAATGTCTATATGTGATCACACAGACAGATGGACACTCGTGTGTCAACTTAGAAAAGTGACAATTGTCCCGTCATAATTGTACGGGAAATCAAAAGTTTCGTAAAGCGTGAACAGTACAGAATGTTTGACAATCGTATCGCAATTTGTGTCATAGTCTAAACCTAGCCTAAACTGTAAGGATATCTATGTTTGATAGGTTTTTTTTTATAATTGTGAAAAATTGTCAGCGTGTAAGTCTAGGTTTATTCCGATTGTGATTTGGTTAGAATCGTTTTTTTTTATTTTGCAACCTACTGTTAAATAGTAAGGAGTATATGTAATGTTTCAATGTTTTTGTTAACAATTACACCCAAATCCGTATAAAGTTAGATTTATTTTTTGGTGTTTTCTGTTTTGGCCCTTAGGGACGTCGACTCGATATGATCGAGTTTGAGGTCGACGATTCGATATTTCGGTGTATCGATTTTTCAATGTATCGATATTTCGTTTTATCAATGTGTCGATGTTTCGATGTCATATTATTACAATGTTCATATCGATATCTCGATATGTCGATATGGCTCCCTTTATCGATGTCTCGTTATGTCGTATCAGTGTCACGATGTTTTGAGGGGACGTCCACAGGCCTAGCCCACGGTCCGGCAGTCCGTTCAGCATTTGTTCGCATTTGTACCGAGGCCGCGCAAAGCGAGCGGGAAGCAGGAACTGTTATTTTTAAGTGACAAAATGGACTGTAGAATTCTATCATCACACTTATTATCAAGAAAAACAGGAGGTCTCGTGTTTTTTCATTTGAAATGTACAAAATCATGCTTTTTTTCATTTTGATTTTTTTTCCTTTTAAATAGTTTATAAGTAACGGATTTGTACATGAAACGGAGCGTAAAATTTTTGACAGGCGATAATAACGGGCCACGATTAAAATAGGAATCCGAAAAACATGAGAATTGGTATTTAAAGTTAGTATTTACTTACAAGTTTAGTTTAATGACAAAACAATGTGTATATTTTATGAGAAAATGAAAGTTCTTAAATAAAACTATTGTTTTCGGATTAATGATTTTGTGTGTTTTATTTGTGTCTACCCACAGCTTGTGTTATGTATTTATGAGAATCGAATATTGAGAGCCATAAGGGGTTTATTGATTTAATTTCTTCTATGTTCTAGGCTAGGTTAATCCAAAATTTACTGTCAGGACATGCTCTTTTTTGTGTTGCAGTACGGATTTGACAGTTTGAAAATAATGTCGTGATTTTTGGAATGCAGCTCAAATAAACTAAGTGTAGCATACATACTCGTCATTGAACAGTGTATCTCTGTGCCAGTAGGTTCCCTCGCTACATCATCGCTATAATACACGTAGATACTACTGACATGGCATTCACGATTTAGGATATTTACCCACGTCTCTGTCAGTGTCATGTTATGACAGGGCAATGGTATAGCCCTTATCAGATTTGTGCATAAGCACAACAACTGCAGACCTGTGTAACTACCATAATCAGCCCTTATCAACCCATTGCTGGACAGAGGTCTATTGTTGCATTAACATTCTGCCTTCTGAGCCTACTATACAGAGATTGTGAACCTCACCACTGGGATCTTCCAGTGATTTGAAAAAAAAAATTGCGTACTGGACATCCCCGTACGGCGTACAAACTATTCTAAAGTATTGAATGTGAATTATTGCTTAACCGATTCCTTGCCAGTGACGCACCTAACGCGTCAATGAAGAAACCTTCGGGGATGCCAATGATGCGACAAGCGCGTCATTACAAAATTGTTGAAATATCAATTTTTATTCAATTTAAACAAAAAATTCTTCTACTTTATCTAAAAATTAACACATTTGAGATACTAATATCTGTGGCTACAAGATTTTTTTGGAAAATTAAATTGTCAGGAATTGCCAACCATACGGTACGTTTATTAATCCACAATTCATGCGCTAAAATATGTAGATCTTGTATGGTTCATATTGTTTTGATTCAAAATCTACACTTCAATAATTCATGATAATGTGAGTAACAGATTCATATTATTACTATAAAATACCGCATAATAGGTATTCGTATTGATTGATAATTTGTAGTAATCTTGACTAGAATCTAAAATGCTTGCAATAATTTTTATTTCATAATGGCCAAGAACTTTTTAGCAACTTAGGATCTTGCGGTAGCGACAAAAAAGTTTAAGCCCTTTAGGAACTCTTCTGTTGTGCTATTGTTAGACACGAAGGCGTGCTTTCTTCCTACTCTTGACCTGCCGAAGGCATTCGCTTGCGTGTACCTCTCGTGTAATCGTGTATTAGTAATAACATTATGGCCTGTTTTACTGTACTTGCGGTTCATTAAAGGTAAGTTGTTGTTAAGAATTCCTTATTTTTTTAATAAAGAGTCGGACGACCGGCTGGCTCTGCTGGTAACGTGGCGGTTAGTCAGCTTGTTACGCTCGCGAGGTCGCGGGGTAGCAACCCGCCTGGGTCCTGGATGTTTATATATGTGTTGTATGTATTTCTATAATAAAAATCTTAAATATATTTCCGTTGTTCTAATACCTATAACACAAGTCCTTACGGTACTTAAGGTTACGGGACACGGGGCTAGGTCAATGTAGTGTGATAACTCCACAGATATTATTACATGACTATTATTATTAAACTTAAAATTAAAAAAAAACCTAAAAAAATATGATGATGTTTACGAATAATGATATTGAATCGCTCGTTTTCATAATTTTACTGAGCTGTGCAATTAGACCTAGTTACGCGAAAAGGACCCAACTCGCAACATTGTCAAAAATGAGTTTATAACTAACAACTCATTTGATTTTTTCAGAAAAATGGATCAACTTTCAACTTCAAGACAAGAAGAGTGTGAAATGGAAGATATTTTCGCGACAATGGAGTCTCCAAGAAAATGTGAATCAAACGTGTAAAAATCAACCTGTTTCTTCACAAATTTTTATCGATTTTCGATCTAAGAACGAAGTTTTTTATTTTCGTTGAATACTACCCCCCAAGGGTTGTAACCCCATGGTGGTGAAAATATACAGCCAGTCTTACTTAGTACTACGACTGCTAATGAATAAAACACGACAAACACTAAACGTATATAATTTACAAACATTCAGTACTGTCATGTAACTACGCCATTTTGCGTACACGTCATGTAACTGTGCCGTGTTGCATTCAAGTCATGTAACTATAACGCCATCTTGTGTGACCGGCGTCGGCACCTTCAGCCGGCGCGCCTCCTCCGCGTCGAGTGCTCTCTTCAGCTCATAGTACCGTTGCTTGAACGAGGCCAGCTCACTGCTCAGCCGGTCCATCTCTAGACGCAGATCGGTGACCTGGCGCTCGCGCATGCTCAGTTCTGGAAGATGGTCGAACGAACTTATGGAAATCCTCCCATAGGACTCATTGTCGTATGAGAGTACCTATTGAAGCTACACGCACTTAATCACATCGGGGCCCATACGAAATAATATAAGGTTATGTTTGGTGTATGTTATAAATTAAAGCCTTAAAGTTTGTTACAATAAAACTACTTTTACCCCATGTTTCAGAAACTTAACAGCAATCATGGTCAAGGGCGGTGGTCACGGTCAACCCGTGACCATGTTTTCTGTATAGCAAAATAAATTAACCGCGATGAAGTCCGTAAAAGTATCGCTGTAAGGAGTAACATTTGCGTATACTTAAGACATTTATATGGTTAGTTTATACTTTAGATTTATTAGCTTAGAATATATAGACTCTGTTAGAGCGTAATTACGTTAAGTATACGTGCCAACTGGCACTTGATCAGAAGGTTCGGTTCCCACGCCCGACTGGCACTAGGCATGGTTTTTTGTGACTGGAGGCTTTTCCAGCTCATGGTTTTGATGCAAGCGTCCCGTTTACACGACATTTCTACATGTGTGTGTGTACTATGATGATTACTGATAGGCTACTTATGATATTCAATAGAATGTTTAGGGTGTCAATAAGAAATTGCCGCGATTGTCGCTCAAGTAAAAGACGATACTATTACTATATGATTATTATTAAATCGCCACTTTTTCAGTGTGTGTCTTATATTTTTCAGTATTCTAAGTAGTACCTCTCGCTCACAAAATAAAGTGACAGCTATGCTGTTTCTTGCGGTTTGTAAGTAGCTGGCGGCCCACTGGAGGGGATGACAAATGGAGGTTAATGCGTCTGAATAAAATTAATGCGGATGTCAATGGGCGTCGATAGTCATTAAAATATCCAAATTCTCTTTTTGTATATTATGACTCATAGTATTTGTACGACGTAGTTTGAGTTCTATAAATGAGCAAGTGGAGCCATTTAGTAACCGCCAACGCCCATTGACATCTGTGCAGTTAATGGGTATGCAGATGCCTTGCCTTCTTTCACCTTCACCAGCCACCGGCTGTATGAAACACGATAGTATAGTCATTTTGAGGCGGTTTTATGTAAGCAATATATACTACTCAAAACAAAATAAGGGCCTCTAGTTTATTTACATTTAATATATTTATTTTTAATATATTGCTGTAGGGGCGATTTTTATTTTTTTCGTACAAGAACTTCTGCAGTGGCAGCGAAATAGATCCCAATACAACTTCATCGGATTGACATGAATGCTCGTCGGACGACGAGACTAGCTTTGGCTTGGTGTGGCAAGAGGGACCGGAGCCCCCCCCCTAACTTCGCGCAGATGGCAGAGATGCTTAGCAATATGAGAGTGTTTATAATAGCTATTGTAACTATTATTATTATGGCCCGAGGGACCGAGAGGTCCCTCCGCCTCTGACGCTGTCTTCGAGGGGGCAGCTAAAATGGCCTCGTCGCTGACCAGAACGTTTGGCTCATGGAAAGACGCGGGAGATGCATTTATGAGCCTTAATCGGCCCTGAGTGGGGTCCACGGTGTGTGGGCTCGCGGCTCATTATATTGCCGAATACCAGCAAAAACCACCGCGAGAGCCATCAGTGTCTTTGTTGAGGTGCCCTGGAACAACAAGTCATCATGACACCTCTGCGGGTAGTCAGTCCCCTAAGGAACCGACGCCTCCTCCCCAGGAGGGGTGTCCCGCACTACAGGACAACCCCAACTTTGGGACAGTGCAATGGGATGAAATTCCCAGCCTCGCCACTTGCCCCGTGCACAAAAGCGTCGCTTCTTGTTCTTAAAGAACCCCAAAAACAGTCCTCTCGGTTCAATGGGCTCCGCCCAATGTGTCAGACCACACCCCAGGCTATACTGAACTCCACCGCCACGTCAAGGCATGAACCATGGTGGGGATACATTCACCACGTTACTCAAGCATGCCTAAAAAAGTTCTACGTCAAAAACACGCTGCCTTCATTGCAAGAGCAGAAGACCAATCAAGCAATCACCGTTCTACATGCCCAGGGTCAACAATCATAATTACATAATGGATTCACAGGTAATACAAATTAAATTGACATATTTTTTTCCAATGTCGCCAGTGACGTCACAGCGGTTGCGTGATTGCAATCGTTATTTCATAATTTATAATTTAACTATCGTTAGTTAGTTGTTACAAGCGCTGTAACATGTAGTCGGCGAAGAGGTGCACTCATTCTTTTAATAGGTACAAATTTTGATTTGACTTGACTGTTTGGGAAGCGAGGTACAAATCTGGTAAAAATTCCGAATTGGAATGTGGAACTGGGCCGGCGCTGCCGGGCTACCTCTGATTCATATGCTGCGTTGTTCATCTATAGTGATAGGCAAGAGTTCTACTCTTTAAGCCAGTTTCGAGCGCATCTGTCAAAGTCAAAAGAGAAAGTAAACGAAGCTAACTGCTTACTGTATCTCTTTCTAGCAGACCTGTTAGATTTAACAAAGAAATAGATTCCAAATAAATAAACTGTTGACAAACATAATATTCAAAGTATATCAAATAAAAACGCCATGAATATTTCTCTGCGCAATGGCATGCGAGCGAAAGATAGTAATTATTATTTAGTAATTTCCCTCGCTGGTTGACCAACAGGGATGTGATCTACATCGCACGTGTAGTTTGTGGACAAACGGTGGCATTCTGGAGGGCAGGGACAAAGTTTAGGCCAGATGGTACCACGGCAAATTGACAAAAATTCTGTCGCGTTTCACGCGATTAATGAGTTCCTGGTTTGTCTGTTTTTTATATCCAAGGGAAACGAGCAGGACCAGCCTTTTGATGACACAACCAGAAGCACGCTCCCCCAGTGCACTACCCGGAATTTATAATTACCGGACGAAACGCGACATCAAAACTGTCAGTTTTTACTAATATTATGTGAGCGATGGTCACCTTGGTCATGTCGGTCCAATCCAGCCGTGGCACTCCTACAAAGTGCTGGGTTCACAGCTGTCTGGGAGACCTGAGTGTGGGCCGGCTCCACAGCATAAGTTCAGTTCCGAATAAAAATAAAAATAAATAACCGTGTACAGCATATTCTATACTCACCTGCTACAAGACACTTCATTTTCGTGGTCCTATGCGCCAACACGCGCTGCGTTCGGCTCAAAGTAAGCTAGCAATCATATTAAAATCATTAAATAATAACTGATATATACAAATAGAATGCTACTTATGTATAACATTCTCCTAGAAACTCCCGACTACAGCGGCCAACTCCACAGAGACTGGCTGGTCAGAGTCGTCTTTGGTGAGGTGACTATGTGTCGCAGTTGGCTAACTGCGCCGAACATATGGTGCACAAGTATGCGTAGACACCGATGGGACGATAATCCAATACTACCAGAGAAAAACAGGCACTAGATGATGGTAAACCATGCCCATCGACACCAGAATATTATTTAGAAATTGAAAATCCAACTAATACTGTGGTACGCCCCGGGACCGTAACCCAGGACCTTACAATATGTGTTTGACATATTTTATTGCATAACAACCTGCAATATACATTTGTGTGATTTATTTACCTGTACGGGTACAGTGGGCTTACGACAAATCATGTTTTTAATGTCGTGTTTACTTGTAAGTTCATAATGTGCACAATATTTCATTCATTTATTGATTCAGAGCCTTTTGGCGTCTACCGACGTCTAGCGCAGATTTGCGTAGAAACACCCCGATCTCACTGTCGCTTGACCCTTTACCTGCTGCTATTTTTATAGACCAGGGGGACATACGTGAAATCGGAGCCATTTGATGAAGCTGTCTTAACATCCGCATATGTTGCGGAATGGGATGGGATGGAACGGAATGGGAGTGGCACCCATTCCGTAATGGGCCAGCGGCTACTCACAAAGCGTGCAGTAATAGCCACGTTTGCTGACAATCCAAATGTAATTTTTATAATTCTATCTTGAACAAAACCATTTCCATGAGTTTTAGGGGGGTATCATGTGAGCGAGTAGAGCCTCTCAGATCGGGCCAGCCCAATGCAGCACGGCGCCTCTGCGTCCGCCAGCTACCTTTATCTCGGGGCTGGGCTGCAACGCCAGCGTGTCCTTGACCGCGTTGTACAAATTCCTCGTCTCCTTCAGCTCACGCTCCTTCAGCACCAGGATCTCGCTCTGGGCGAGAACTTTCCTGAAACATAACTCTGTCTCAGGGTTTCGCACCTCAAAAAAAAATCGCAACCCTTATGGAACTCTTTGATTTCCGTCTATTTGTCCGTCGTTCAGCCCATTTGTCTGAAGTTTCTCTCAGTTTTAAGTTGGCATGCTCGATCCTGGTACCTCTCATTGGTCCCTCGGTCATTCCGACTCACACTTGACCCGATTTTTTCGACGATGGTAAGTAATTTTCAAACGATACCTGGCTCTTATTGGCAAGGATCTTGTCCGGAGAATTTTTAAATATGTAGTAATCAGCAGTGTACCATACACTGTTGAACATAATCAAATAACGCTGTATTGCGCTTCTTTTCGCTTCTACAGCATAACCACGAAAACAACTACGAAAAAAAGTTTTTGAACACGTTTGCGTGTTCAAAAACTTCTCTTTTTTATTAAACAGCGAAGCGGAAACATTCGGGCAGTTTTTTCCATGGTCTATTAGAGGCGATGGCACCCGTCTGCATGACCGTGCAAAAGTTTATGAGCATCGGCAGTGACTAAATGGGTCGATTACTATACTACTTTTCCTTCGCTTCAGAATATGGTAATGAGAATGTTCCTAGGTCTGTGTGTATCTGTGTTAGTAACTGCGTGGATGGGAACTACTGAGTGAGATGTAGCTGTGTGCGAGTTAGTTTTGCTTGAGAGTAAATTGTGCACTCAGCTTATTTCTGCGGAGGCGCATCATGGGTACGAGTTACTTCTGGGCGAGTGCGAACTACTTCTGAGTGAGATATAGCTGTGCGCGAGTTAGTTATGCTTGAGAATAAATTGTGCACTTAGCTTAATTCTGCGGAAACGCAGCATGTGTACAACTTATTTCTGGGCGAGTGTTAATTACTTCTTAACGAGATACAGCTGTGTGCGAGTTAGTTCTGCTTGAAAGTAACTTATGCACTTAGCTTACTTCTGTAGAGATGCAGAATGTATACGAGTTACTTCTGGGCGAGTGTTAATTATTTCTGAGTGAGATAAAGCTGTGTGCGAGTTAGTTCTGCTTCGTATAATTTATGTATTTAGCTTAATTCTGCAGAGGTGCAGAACGTATATGAGTAATTTCTGGTCGAGCGTGAACGAGTGTGAACTACTTCTGAGTGAGATACAGCTCTGTGCGAGTTATTTCTGCTTCAGAGTAGCTTGTGCACTTAGCTTACTTCTGGGCGAGTGTGAATTACTTCTGAGTGAGATACAGCTGCGTAAGAGTTACTTCTAGGCGAGTGTAAATTACTCTTGCTTGAGGCGGAGAGCAAAGTATCGCTCCTGCCAGAGTTGTTTTTGCTCGATTCGTGCCTGTGCGTAATTACTTTTGGGTGAGACGCAGCTTCTGCGTGAGGTGCACGCTGGTGGGGTCGGTGCCCTGCAGCTTCCTCCAGCGGTGCACGTTGAGCGGAGTCTCCAGGGCCTCCTCTAGCGCCCGCACCCGGAGACGCTCACGTCCCAGCTCGCGCTCTAGGTTGAACACCTGTAAAAGATTCTCTCACTTGTACCCAGTAACGAAGGTGCTTACTGTAGTTGCTGTGGCTGCTTTCGACTTTACATCAAAGGGAAGCCTTCATCATTGTATGTAGTTTGTGATGATGATTGGGGGATGGGGGAAAGACTGTATTTAATCTAAAAAAACCTCTTAGTGTGCGGATATTTGTGGGCACCTGTAGTGCCTGGAAAAATGAATTCACCTCCAAGCGCAGGTCGGTCATGTTCTCGATGCCTTTCGACAGCAGGTTCTTCTCCTTGCGCAGGCGCAGCACCTCCAGCCGCAGGAGACGGATGTCTTCCACGCGCTGCTCATACTGGCGCTCGCCTGCAACATCCATAGTTATCTGTATATCACATCATCATATGTGGCAGGGATGTTCAACATTGTTAGTAAGATGTAGTGCCATGCTGCAATGCCGCTGGCCCGGCACGACCGCAGTGTAGTACATCTTGCTCTCATGACACCGATTACTCATTTGCCCCCCCCCATACCATAAAAAAGATACCAATTTAGTAATTATTATTAATCAATGTCATAACATACACACGGATCCAATAAATAATAATTAATTATTACTCTTTACTACGATCTAACTTGTTAGTGCAGGGTTTCTCAAGCATTTTCAATCTATGACGGTACATACTGGTCTAGTTGTGTTCATGATAATAATAGTTAAATTAGTAATTATAAACATTCTCTCATCGGGATGTATCTCATCCATCTGCGGGAGACTGGTGAGTAGGTCCCCCATTCTACACTAAACCTAGTCTCGTCGACGAGCTCTCATATCAATCGGATAAAGCTGCATTTGACTTTCTTTCGCTTCCATAGAATAAGTTCAGGTCCGCATGGAATCAAAAAGCTTTGCTCTCTCTCTCTCTCTCTCTCTGTCTCTCTCCATCTCTATCTCTCCACGTCTCTCTATACCCCACCTCGCTGCAGCGTGATCTCCAATATCCGGATCTTCTCGTATAGCAGCGATATCTCATCGTTTCTCCTCACTAGCTGCGCTCCCACCACGTCCCTCTCGTTGATGAGTCCCTCCAGCTCCTTCAGTAACTTAGCTCTGGCTGCGTCACCCTCCTGGAAAACAATTGAAAGATGAATAATTCTCTTGCTAAGTTAAAAAAAACTGACTTTAATTTTTTTATTGCATAGGGGTACAAAAGCCCATTAACATCTGAATATATAGATGCAGCGCCTTCTTCATCCCATCTCCTCAATGTACCACGATACTCAAAAACGCTTGAAACGTCATAACTGTTAATGCGGTATCACGTGAGCGGTACCTTCCCGGGCGTGGCGGCCCAATTGGATAATGGAGGATAACACTATTTCCTACTATGGCGATAATCGCACAAACATGACTCAGAGCTAAGAAATGTAAACCGCTATATTCCTTCTGGCACATAAGTGTGAAAACAACCACACGGGGCAAGCGGGGAAAAACATAATCCATTAACCACTGCGTTACCGACGCATGACATAACGCGCGTTACAAGACATGTCGCTGTATTCAGTTTGTCCGTTCGCTTATTTTTTTTTGTATGCGGGGTTTTTTTTGTATAGACGAGAATCCGAGCGTTTCAACGACTACCGACGCCCATGAATGTCAGCATAATTATGCCGATGCGTTGCCCGCCTTTTCATTCCCGCCCCCGATGGAACGTACTTAGAAGCGAAGTAAATGACTAATATGTACAATGGGTTCTTACAATTTTTATTGACTATGATAGTTGATCGCTTAGATCAACAAAACCTCTAATGTGAATCAATAGTACTACGATAATCATCAAAGTTTGAAGTCATTGTAACGTTACGAATCATAATAATGTTCCGAATGGGCGGAGCCGGCGGGCGAGAGAGCGTATGTCGTCTCCTTCACTTCATCGGAGACCTCAGATCTATTAAACCGTCATTACGTCACCCTTATATCGTCCGTAGACTGACTTACCTTTGTGGGTAAGTCAATTTTTTCATTATAAATACTTCTATGAAAGTTCTAGTGAGTATTTGGTTCTTATTTTATTGTATATTCATTACACGTATAGATTAAACAAAGTCCTAACATACGTACGGTTGATATTCACTTGGTACTTATTTTTAATGTGTAAAAGACAACGACAGAAATAAACCTATATATAAGTACATCGTAACATGAAAACATCCGTGCTAAAATATTTTAATAATTGTTTATTCCTATTGTCTGCCCCGTGGCCTAGTGATAAGCATGTTCAACCGTGATATCCTGGGTTCGAGTCAAGGGTTGGACAGGTGTGTAATATGGGATTTTCTCCAATTTCTAACAACAGCCTGAATTTAGAAGTTGACGATGTTACACCCCCGTGTAATTAGTGTCTCTCAGATGTCTCTCCGGCCGTGTCGGTTGCCGTCCCGTCGAGATAGGAGAATGGGGGAACAGGGTGTGCACTTGAGCCTTCGCGCACACTTATGCACTATAATGTCCTGCGCAGTTGGCTAGTCGCTATAGGACGATATTATTATTATTTATTCATAATGCAATACATATTCGAATAATTCCATATTCAAATCAAACAGCGCTCGCTTCCCCAGTTTCCTGTGTCACAATTTCTGTCCTTTTTCACGAAATCACTCCCACACGCAATATCTAGGAACCGAATGGACCCATATTAGACATCAAAATTACCTTCTATAATAGTAAGTATATATATTTAGCTTACCTTCTATTACAGTGTATGCTACAGCCAGGGCTCGAAAGTATAGTTGGGCCTTGCACAAAACGTTAAAGTATATGTGTGCGTAAATGTAAAATGGTTCTCGACTACCCGAAAAGAGTCTAAACCAAGAGTTTAGTAAGAGGCAGTGACATGCCGCAATACATGATGTTGACGCTCTCATTATACCGGCGTTAAGTGACTAGTTCTGGAATCCCTAGAAATTTACTAGCTCGGGAAATCACCAACCCAAGCTGCTGCCGATGTGCTTTTGTGATGGTTTTTAGGTGATGGTGATTGTACCCGTACTGTAGCAGTTTCCCGACAAGGAAAACAAATATGAAAACACCCGCACGCGTCTGCACACGTGACTGTGACGCGACTGCACTCGCGACATTCCACCAGGACTGCATATAAATAATGCACATAGAGCACTAAGAGCACATAGATGCATGTGGTTACATTTGTGACGTAATATGTTATCATAAATGTATCACCACATGCACAGGCACACACACACACATACGATGGACATACGACCCTGGTGATCGTTATGATAGTAAATTATGCAGTTTATTATCACAATTATTGTACACATATATGTGTGTGTGTGTGTGTGTGTGTGTGTGTGTGTGTGTGTGTGTGTGTGTGTGTGTGTGTGTGTGTGTGTGTGTGTGTGTGTGTGTGTGTGTGTGTGTGTGTAGGACACTTGTAAAGTCTTGCGGAAAAACAATGTTCTATAGATAAATATGTTCCTATTAGATCTTTTCAATCCGCCAGCGCCGAAATTACAGCGCCGAATACCCACAAAAACCATTGCGAGTGCCATCTGTGCCGCCCCCGGTGAGGTGCCCCGGAACAACAAATCATCAGGGCACCTCGACGGCTAGTCAGCCCCCTAAGGGCCGACTCCACCTCCACAGATGGGGCTATCTCGCAATACAGGGCAACCCCACCAACCTTGGGGCAGCGCAATGGGGTGATGTTCCCATCCTCGCCCCTTGCCCGTGCGCAAAAACGCCTCCTTCTGTTGCTCTTAGGTCCACTCTTCTTATAAAAGGGGTAACGACAGCGATTCCTCCTCCTGATCTTTAAGCCCCCTCTTCTTATAAGAGGGGTGCAAAGATCCCCCTCGGTTCAATTGTCTTCGCCTGGGTTCACCCTAGGCTACTAAGCCCCGCCGCCACGACAAGCCTTGAACCATGGTGGGGAGAATTTCTTTTACCTGAATAATCCTGTTCAATCTCGCCTCCTCCTGCTTGGCCGCCATGATGTCCGCCTTCGCCTCCCCCAACCTGTTCTGTCCCGCTAGCACCTCCGCCCTGAGCTGCTCCACCTTCTTGTTGCACTTGGCCAGGGTGCCCTCGCACGACTTCAGCCCCACCTCCTTACCAGTAATGTCCTCCTTCAGTTGCTCCACTTGGTAAGACAGCATCTAGAGCATACGGTCTTTTGAACATCCATGAAATGATTCGGACGCAAGCTTTATTATCCCAATACGATCCGCGATTTGCCTAATTCAAGTAATACCACCGTGCAAAAGGGGACGGCCACCCGGTCATGATCCTCACCATGAGCCAGACGTTCACGTCTGCGCCATGGCAATTTTAGCTACCGAGCGCGAGCTGCCCCGACGTTAGAGCCGGGGGAGGAGGGGCCTCTCTGTCCCAGGCCAGAGGGTCATGATAATTATAGGTAAGTTGGCTGTTACAAACACTCTCGTATCGGAATGTATCTTGGGAGAGACCATCTGAGGGAGAGAAGGGGGACGTTCTCTCTTTCTAAACCTTCGCGGACCAGTCGACCCATCGCCAGGCA
The DNA here is from genome assembly GCA_017140195.1 of Eumaeus atala. Taxonomy (NCBI): domain Eukaryota; kingdom Metazoa; phylum Arthropoda; class Insecta; order Lepidoptera; family Lycaenidae; genus Eumaeus; species Eumaeus atala. The sequence goes on from JAFELO010000472.1 coordinate 178,799, forward strand.
ATCATGGTAATCCGGGGAAGTTGTGTTCCGATTCTCTTTACTTCCATAGCATAAGTTTAAGACCGAAAAAAAATCTCTTGCAGTAGCCCACTACACGTCAGTACCTTAATAGGTGGTTAAGCAGTGAGAACCGAGCGCAACACACGATCCTACCTGCCATACTTCTTCCACATTAATTAATTACTCTGTACGTACAAGCACGCCGGTAGTGAACACACTTGACTCTTTCGGACAGTCTTGATCGTGGAATCAAGAATGAATGTAGGTGGTGGTGCGGGGGAGGGGAGTGGGGACACCCACATTCATATAGATTCGCATTCAATATATTATTATTGCACTATAGAAATCGCAGCCTCGTGATAACTACTGGCTCTCCATATCTCTATTTCTGTGCCAAATTTAATCCAAATCCGTTCCTCAGCTCATAAAAAGAAACTCTTTCTGTTCCAATGATCTAATTTACAACCCACACGAAACGCGACAACAGTTCAGCGGTAACATGTATCTCTTAGAGTTTCGCGTCATTATTCAGAAATACCCCAGACCTTGATCTTGGACTTCAGGTCCTGTATCTCGTCGAGCGACTCGGTGTAGTTCTTGTGTAGCATGTTCCTCTCGGCCCTGGTGCTGTCCAGCTCCACCGCCAGTTTCCTCTCCTTAATGCTGTTCTCGCGCAGCACCTTATTCATCTCCAGTATCTCGGCGTTGCGCAGTCTTATCTCCTCTTACAACAGATGCAATTTAAACTTCATACTTTCCTTCCCGATGTTTCAACTACATCTCAGCAGTCACGGACACAGCAGAAATAAATATAGTAAGAAACAGTCGTATGAAATATTGCCGCAAAGTGACTCCTATGCTCTCGCTTTTCAAGCTATTTGTGAGAAGGGCACCACGTCTATAAAACTTATATGCGGATGTTCATGGGCGTCGGTAGACAGCATTACAAGGCTCCTACTGATTCTCAAGTTCCTCCTCATAATATAAAAAAACATCCTAATTATCATGGTTACCACACATGTCTAGAATGCCATTTGTTCTCACTAAAATAAAAGTTCAGATTTTGAACATCAACGTTAAAGGTACACTTCTGCATAAAAACAAACTCTGAAGCACTAGGTAGGTCCAGTTTCTGTTGAAGAGGGATTTTATATTCTAGTTTTTAAGTGCACAAAAATTTCTCAATTATTTCTTGTAACAGATAGACGGGAATCTTGCCTGTTAGGTTATTAATAGGCTAATCGGTATTTTTTTATGTGACGAAAGCCGCATTATAAGGCGCATCATCGCAGCATAGCCGTGTGTCCATGTCAACATTGATTTTCCTACTAGGGAATACAACTACCTCACTACAACTTCACAGAATCCCTTAGCTGCTTTAGGGATGAGGTGCCCCTGTTCTAATGGCAGCAGGGTCACACGGTGATAAGCCGTGCATTTATTATTCCAGACTAACCTGCGAGGCGTCCGTCTCCCCACCATGGTTCAAGCCTTGTCGTGGCTCAGTATCCTGGAGTGAATCGAGACACCTTGGGCGAAGCCAATTGAACCGAGAAGCGGGACTGCTCTTTGTACCCCTCTTATAAGAAGAGGGGGCTAAAGAGCAGGAGGAGGAGGCGTTTCTTGTACCGCTCTGATAAGAAGAGGGGATAAAAGTGCAAAAAGAGGCGGCGCTTTTGCGCACGGGGCAAGGGTCGAGGATGCCTTGGGAGCTGACGAGCCGTCAAGGTGCCCTGATGATTTGTTGTTCCGGGGCACCTTACCAAAGGCGGCCCTGATGGCACTCGCGGTGGTTTCTGTAGGTATTCGGCACTATAATGTGCCGCGAGCCCCACACACCACTGGAATACCCCCCACCCCCCCACGCGCCAGTGAAGGCGCGTGAACGCGTATCCACACACCAACAAAAAAAGGAGGCGTCCGGTTGGATCCTCTCACGACTCCTGCTAACCTTGGGACCTTGCAATCGTCCCAAGTACTGACAGCCAAGCAGTCCGTGGTCCGAGTAAGAAGACATATGAACGATGAATCTTTCATACGTCTCTTATGTACTCCCACTTCGGCGATGACTTTAATAGGAACCTGTGAAACCAGCCTACCAAAAAGTACTAATCTGCCATTCGTTCCAAAAAAAATGGGAGGGGGTACGAATGCACACACACAAATCGACTTACCGTCTAACTCGTCAATTTTTTCATTGAGTGCTATTGATTCTTCGAGCATTCTGTAAAAAACATAAACGCAAGGTCAAAAGCAAAATTACAATAGTGATTCCGTATATACAATATATTAGACCGAGAGAGAAGACGATAGGCATGTTCAACCACAGTGGGTTCAAGTCACGGGTCGGAGGAAATTGTTATTGGGATTCTCAATTTCCAATAACAGTCCGGAGTCATGAGGATAGCGGAAAAGGACCGTCGGCTTAACGTCCTCGGAGAGCCGTCGGCCCTGCGTCTGACTTTCCTACGGTGGTGTCGGGTTGCCGTCCCATTAGAAACACATCAAGTGGAGCCAAGCTTATGATACTACACGCCCTCCTCTCCCCCTCCTCTGCCCCTAGCTCTAAAAGCTTCAATTTAATTTATTCTGATATAGGGGCTTTTAGCGTTGACTCGATGCCAGCTCCGTCGCGGTTTATTACTTCTATTTTCACATGTGGTACATGTAGCACAAACCGCAATTAAAGGACCTCACGCATAGGAAATAAATCCCTTATTTCCTATTCGTAAGGTAGGTCCCGTTCGTAACTTACAAGTTTCAACTTCAAAACTTCTATATTAAGACCCGGGTTGCCTATAAATACTTAGGTGCTTATCGATAAAATTGGCACCGGAATGCTATAAAAGAGAAGGGGGAGGAGGGGAATCTGACAACCTAGGCTCTCAAATGATGTATATTCTCGCATTACGGTACCCTAAAACAGCAACATCATAAAATATGATGATATTAAATCGCGTGGCAAGGTTTTTCCGGTCAAAATCACTTATTTACCAATTAAAAAAAGTGTGAAGAAGAATCCGACATAATTTAAATAACATCGCCTTCAGTTTCAAAGGATTACAAATGCAGACAAGAAATTTTAATATTTATATGTTTCGAGGGTTCTGTATAGTATAGGAGATAAAACGAGCAGTTGGCGCCATTTTTTATTGCATAGATGGCAAAGCAGCAACCGGGTCACTTGATGATAAACACCAGAGAAACGCAGACGCTTTGCCGGCCTTTTAGAGATAAGTAAGATCTTTTCCGGAAGTTCCCTAAGTCATATCGCTCCAGAAATAACGAAGGGGTAGCTGCTTCCATAAAGAAATAGTTGGAAAAGAATAAATTTCTCTTCAAGCGCGCGGTAGAGGACTTCGGTACATCGAGATGGTTCCGGTGAAATTTAAAAATTTCACGCGAAATCCTACGGTGATTAACTTTTTTGGTGAAAGCAAGGCCTATGGACATCCACATAATTGTAATGCAGAAATTGTTTTCCTTACTTCCTCCTACACAACAAACTTAATAATAAAAAAATACTTTTTGTCAGTATATCGCGGTATCTTATAAGCGAGAGGTACCTCCACGGTCGTGCCGTCCCATTTGGCCTGTAATGCAGCATGTTGTGCAACCAGGAAACGACAATGATTCCTGGCATACAAGTGAAAGATTAGATGCGATTCGATGCCGCTTCTCTCTTGGCTGTCCTCCTCCTACACCCTATGTGAGAGCGAGATTGCACTACTACTTTAATTTGTATTGCTATGCGGCATGGCAGCGGAATTGGTCAGGCACGGACCGGGGAGGTACCTCTCGCTCACCTGATACCGTCGTAAATTGACGTCTTCGGTGTCGCTTTTCGTGCAGTTTGTGAGTAGTCGGTGGCTCATTGGGGTGGAAAGGACGGCAACACGTCGGCATAGTAATTATGGGACGTTCGTGAGCGTCGGTAGTAAAAGGCTCCAATAGTACGATTGACCCTCTATACTATAAGGAAAACCTATACCCACGCACCTGTCCTTCTCCTTCTCCAGCTGCCCCAGCGCCAGGCGCTGTCTGTTGGCGTGGGTTGCCGCCTGTTGGAGCTCGTGCTCCAGCTGCTGCTGTCGCATCTGCTGCCTGTTCATCATGCTTAAATTCTCCTGGGCTTCAGCTGTGAACAGCCAAAAGGACTACTGCTATATTGCTGGTGCGGTCTTGATGCGCCTAGTGCGGTCTAGTGGTGTAACGCTATGGCGAAAGATGAGACGGTGCCGCGTGCCCCAGCCGGAAAGGGGGTGGTGGATCAGCTTCTCCATGTTTGGATTGGCGTTGGCCACCGACCTCCTCCTCCTCTAACTCCCGCTGGCACAAACGACCTGTGAGGTTTGAAGGCTTTGTAGTTGCGTTAAATATAAATATAATTATAAGTATGGTTAGACTCAGAGAGGCCTGCGTCCAGTAGTGGACCGATAAGGGCTGATAACGATGATGATGATGGTTGGATTCAGTCCTCCAATGAAAATATAACATGCTGTATGTAGGATCTATAGAACTCCATGGAATCCTAAATAGAAATAGTTTGGTTCTCTACCATATTCGGCTGGAGATCTGTTTGCAATTTAAAGTGATGTAATTTTACGCAATTGCGCCAACAAGTCTCTTTTTCTGGTGTTCGGGCATTATTAGCAAATCACGTCCGGTAACATAAAGGCAATAATGAATTTAAGCGTGAGGGAATTCGAAAAATTTATCTATAAGCCACTGGAATCAAAATAAAACATATGTATTTTTCTTAGGCTTCCGGGTACCGCGTTACCCGCTTGACTTCTATGAGTAAATAATTAATAATTAAAATGACCCCAAACTTATGTTCACTAGTAGGCAGTCCAAGGATCCATCAGCCTTTCAATTCCACCGTCAGATCAGCCGATAGTCCTTTATAATGTTTGTATAACCTGCATATAATTGCCAAGCTACGAGACGACACAACAATTAGCAGTGCTTGTAATTAAAATTCTTAGATTTTACTACATAATCGGTCTGTTACAACTCTACCAAATAAAAGGATATTGTTTTAGTATATTTACGCGAATGTAATATATTCATCATTAAGACTATTTAACAGATTTATATACTTAATTATATTATCTTTATATTTATTTTAATATGTATATAATATTTATTATATTATAATTGTATGTTCTTATCTGCTTATTTTATATCCCTAAAATATAGTTTTAGATTTATTTTTATTACAGGATGGCATAAGGATTTTGATACATTAGTTCATTACGGAGATTCTGTCTCATTCCACAAGTGCAAAATAAGGAACGAAGATAAGAATGAAAGCGTGTTAAATTCATAAATATAATATAGATAAAGGAGAGCCAGTCCGTCTAAGTCGAAAGAGAAAGCAAATATATATATTTTTTTTACTTTCTCTGCCTCTCCTTTTTCGCTCTTTTCTCAGCGCATGCGAGATCAGATAGATAAGGTTAGTAAAGCATGTCCATATTCCTTCTCTATTAGTAAACAGGACGCTCAAAGTCTGCTAGGCATGTCTATGGCTCTGCTACTCCATGTTTTCTCCATGTTTAAGTTAAAACAAATTGCACTTGTAGCGGATTACAATTCTTTGTCTCCACTTAAATCCTACCCTGTATCTTCTGCACGGTCTTGGTGAGTATGTCCTTCTCTCTGTTCAGGTTCTCTATCTCTCTCCTGTCCGCCTCGCCCTGGCGGTTGCTCAGCATGATCTGGCGCTCCATCACAGTCACCTGCTGCCTCAGGCCGTTCCTGGAAAGTATCGGTTTATAATGTATCATGATACATTGTAAGTGGTAAGTGTCATGCTGCATTGCAGACGTATTGGAATGGCACGATGGGGGATGTAGCTCTCGCGAGCAAGATAGCGTTGCTTGTCGTAAAGTGACAGCTATCTAACACTCTTTATGCGGCCTGTGAGTTTGCAATATCTTGGAGGAGAAGACGCAGGGAGTCTTTGTGCGTCGCTAATATCAAAAGGCACGGACAGCCAGTACATCCGCTATCACAATAGAATACTCTAGGAGAGAAGGAGAGAAAATATTTTTTATAGTATAGGGGGACAAACGAGCAATCGGACATCTTCGACGACTAACGACGCCCATGAACATCAGCATAATTGCGCTGATGCGTTCCCCTCCTTTTCACCTCCCCCAAATGGGCCACCGTTTACTCACAATCCGCACGAAACGCGACACCATAGCTGTCACTTTACTTTATATGTCATTATATATGCTTTTATACCACATATTGTCATGTCATTTTACTTATGCATAATACATTTATGCATAGGCCTGTATATGTCTTCCCTTTTCTATATATATATATATATATATATTATCCCTACGCATAGTCCTATCTATCGTTTTTCTACTCTATCTATATTATCTTTATGCACAGGCCTGCCCATGTTTTCCCTGCTCTATCTATAATACATTTATGCATAGGCCTGCTTATGGCTTCCCTGATCTATCTATATTATTTCTATGCTTCTATGTATATGCCTGCCTATGTCTTCCCTGCTCTGTCCGCATAACCTCTATGCTGCTTGTTCGTACCGTTCTTTCTCAACGCCCGCCTTGTCCTGCTCCATCAGCTGCAGCTTCTTCATGTGCTGCTGCTCCTGCTTCGTGAGCTTCGCCATCTCGTTGCGGAGCCGAGTGCCATCATTCGCACAGTTCTACAAAAAGAGATGCTCGTAGCCTAATACAATTGGACACAAAAACCCTATCGTGGCCCTTTAAAGTGACAGAAACGTCACGGTTTGTGAGATTTCCGTGGTCCATTGGAGGGATGGAGAGCAACACGTCTTCATAACAAGTATACACATCTCTATTGCGTCGATAGTGAACAAAATGCTCCGACTGCTCGCTTACACGTTCTTCTGCGTGTGTGACCAGCCCATTGCCACTTCAGCGAGCTAATTCGTCGCGTGATATCGTTTACTTTATTTCTCTGCCTTATGACTTCGTTAGGTCTTCTGTCGGACAGAGAAACACCCAACATAGCGCGTTCAATAGCCACCAGTCCTAAATTAACAGACCATGTTTCATGATTGATAACAATTCATATTGTTTCATAATCAATGAATAGGCTAAACTGTCTTATCAATTAATATTTAGACGACCGGCTGGCTCAGTTGGCGGTTAGTCCGCGTATTACGCCAGAGGTCGCGCGTTCGAAACCCGCCTAGGTCATGACGTTTATATAAACATATGACATAAATACATATTTGTATTTCTGTAATAAAAGTCTTATACATATATTTAATTTCTTAAATGTATAAAATATATTGAATATATTTCCGTTGTCTAGTACTTTTAACGCAAGTCCTTACGGCATTTAACACAAGACTAGGCTAACGTGATGTACTTGATAGATTGAAAAGTACTCGGCCTAACACAGATTCATTCAATTCTAAAATCATTTCTACCCACGTTATTTAGTTCAGTTCAGACTACTTAACTATGTCAAGTTCGAAACGTGTGCGATAATTAGTTGTGACATTATATTTTTTTTTAACAAAGCAATCGGACATAGTTTCAGCAAATGGAGCAAATCGAGCAGCGTGACGTCATTAAGTACCTCCATAAGAAGGGGCTACCACCGAAAGCCATCTATGATGATATGGTCAGTACTTTAGGAGATTCTGCTCTGTCTTATTCATCCGTGAAAAAGTGTACAGCAGAATTCAAGCGCGGTAGAGAGAGTGTGAAAGATGAACCCCGCTCTGGAAGGCCTTCGACGTCCACTACTGATGTGATAAAGTATAAAAAGTACTTGATTTAATTATGGGAGATCGCAGACTAAAATTAGAGAGATAGCCGAGATGAACGAGCTCAAAACATCATAGTCAACGAATTAGATTGTTGGAAGGTTGTCTGCGAGGTGGGTTCCGCGACTGCTTTTAATTGAACATAAAAGGACACGATTGACTATCTCACGTGACTAATTGGAGTTATTTTAAGCCGATACAGATGATTTTTTGAATCGGTTTGGATGAAGAAAAGACCTGTTTCGGCAAGATGACGCCGGTGTTCACACGTCTTACACAGGCTGAAATCCACCATTGTGGTTACTAACTATTACCGCATCCTCCTTATTCACTTGACCTGGCACCGTCAGGCTTATTTCTGATCCCTGACCTAAGAAAACACTTGAGAGGTCGAAGATTTCCGACAAACGACGAGGCCAATATTTTATCTCTAAGGTAGGATCATTTTTTTCAACGGTCTAAATGTATTAAATGGGAGGTGGCAAAAGTGCATGGCACTTGATGGTGATTATGTAGAAAAAAAATATAACTGATTTGGTTTGTCTTTATGTTCCTGGTTAGGCCGAATATTTTTCAATCCACCCTCATAGGTCCAGAAATTATTGATTACTATTCTTATTATTAATCTGCGTGTTTGTGTGGCGAGAGTAATGAGTGAGAAGGATCCTGCACAGTTGATTAAATATAATTAAATAGCTGATTACATCAATTAAATGCTAGTTTAAAACATTTAAAGCAGTTTAAGCAGATTAACAGTTAATAATAATCCAAAGCCCCCTCACCTTCAACTGCTTGGCAGTATTATGTAAGTCCTGTCTGTTTTTATCGAAGTCTGCGCGCATCCTGTCCAGCTGCTCCCTGAAGCTGGTAGCCTTTGCCGTGGCGGCCTCCTGCTCACTGACTGCCGTCTCCAACTTCGACGTCATGTCCTTGAGCTGCTTGTCCCTACGCTCTAAGGACTTATCAGCTTTGGAGAGCTGAAATATGACGGAAACATCAATACTAACCCTTAAGAATAGAGCTACATACACGTAAAATTATGACACCCTAGTAACGTTCCAAGACATAGTAATGTACCTTAAGGGCGGAGCCTGAGAGCAAGAGAGCGATACAAGTTGTTTATTTCACTCCATCGGGTGATGCGTTCACAGATTAATTTAAGAAACTTTATCACTTTTTACGCCGCCCATGGACATCCACATAATTACTGCCATTTTGTTTCTCTCCTTCCCCCCCCCCCTCCAATGGGCAAACTTACAGGTATGCAGTTATTTTCTAATAAGTAGGCGGTATTGCAGTCTAATTGGGCCGGCACGATAGCGGTACGAAGCACAACATCTGAGATACCGAACATGTAAAAAAGTACCTAAAGTTTCACCTAGTTAGCCTTTGAAATTCTAACGAAAAGGTTATTTAGATCGGGCGGCCGCTGCCTACCAGTACAGCTGACGCACCCGGGGTCCCTGACCTTCGGGTGCGAGAGTCTGTTGCGGTGAACGCATAATAATAATAATATCAGTGGACTTCTCACACCAAGTTAGCCTAGTCATGTGCTAATAACCGTAAGGACTTGTGTTACAGGTACCAGACAACGGAAATATATTTGAGATTATTATAAATTTAAGAAATCTTATATTTAAAATCTTTTCATTATAGAAATACATATATAAACATCCATGACCTACGCGGTCTTCGAACCCGCGACCTCTGGCGTAACACGCGGACTAACCGCCACGTCACCACATGAGCGGCTGGCTCATAGTCGCTTACGGAAACGAGCCCGGGTTCGAATCCGTAAGTTGAGAGCTTAGATTTGTAGAGATAAAATAGCGCGAATTTAGATAGCTCTAATAATAATAAATAAATCAAGAACAAGGCTTTTTGCTGATTTTTATCACAAAACAATCTGACGGGAGGGTCAGGGCGGGGGTAGGGGGTTTGAGGAGGCCGGCCCATATCGCCACACATTAAACGAGCTCAATTATCCCTATCCACGACACTGCATTACTATAGTGTATAGTGTGGGAAAATATCCCCCTATGGTCTCCCAAAACTAAAGACACAAAATAATTCGCTAGTCAGTCGAACTGTTGAGCCTGGACAAGCGCCGCCAACCAGGAGTAGGTCCCTCCGGAAAAAAAAACTTGAAAATAAAGAATAGTTATTTGTTTTTAGACTATTCCTAAGCAATTCATAACATTTCAATTTTATTCTTTCATGATTAAATTTGCTAGTCAAGTGTTCAATTAACTTTCTACTGATTTATTTTGATTACAATTAATTTAAGTGTTTAATAAACAAAAACTCCGCCGAAGCCTTTCGAAAAGGTATTTTTACATTCATTAGTCGCGGCTGTTCTCCGCAAAAACGATAAAATACTTTCAAACATTATAGGTTATTTTAAATACTTTATTTGTATATTATAGAGGGACAAGCGCGAAATGAAATTTTATTGACTACCAACGCCCAAAAACATCTGCATTACATTATCATCAAAAGGCTGAGATCAAAAGTGACGGGTATGATATCGCGTTTCGTGCGGTATCATTTTGAATTAATTAAGAAAAAAATAACAAATATAAGTTAGTAATGACTTTTTCAGGAACAATTATATTTTCCAATATTTTAACTTTAATTCTCATAGCGGCAACAGAAATCATCCGTGAAAGTTTCAACGGTGTAGCATTAGGTCCGTGAGATGCAGCACGGTAACGGACAGATGGACGCGAATCTGAGCAATGGGGTTCAAAAATACATTAATAATGGCAATTTGTGATGACCCACATGTAAAATACGTCCCCGGCCTATTCACCATGACCTAGCGTGCAGAGTTTATAGGCACAAAGAAAGGCCGGAGAGGAAACAAAATAAAACTGCCCAGGTCAAGGTTGAAATATTGTCTTGTACAACCAGTTTTTGTATGGAATACTTGAGAACAAAATTGAAAAGGTCAAAAATTACAATTTTTACATTTTACAAAAATAAAAACATGCGTGATTGTACATAAACATATTTTTCAGCGAAGTCAACTTTATGCGCATGATTTTAAGTCACTTTTACAAAACAGATTCAGCGGTTCTTACGACATCAGACAATTGTGTCCATTGCGCGGAACAGGCGTATGAGTTGTCGCCGAACATTGCAGCCGAATTGGACGGGCCAAGGTTTGTGAGTAGCCGTTGGCCCAATGGTAGCGAACTGTTAGCCGCATTAAATACGGCTGAGCGAATTTGCGTTAGATAGTGTAAGGCGTTTTACGTTAATTGATAATGCTAGCAAAGTGAATCATTATCAGACTTTTTGACGTTTTAGTTCCTAATTTTAACATTTGCGGCGTTGCTTGACATGACAACAACAATGGCGTCGAATAAGAGAAATAAAAAGAACTATGCACAGATAGGTTCGCCTAAGCCTTAGTTAGATTTTGTTTCTATTTGCACTCAAAATACTTGGCCTATTTTCATACTCGTAATGATCACTACCACTGACGGCTAACCGATGGTGAGGCACAACACAAAACGGCCCTGTTTTTGAAAATGGCTAGCCATAATGTTATATCGATTTGTAAAATACGACTACGACATATATATTAATATGAAATAAAATATTTTATTCATAAAACATTTTATGTCTGATTTCAGTTTTTCATTATTTCGGCTTTTAATCGAGTATAATCCTTTTGGAAACCTCTCATCGTGTAAAGTACAGGTACGGCACGTTACTTTAGCACCGAGTGGACTTATCACTGTAAGTGGAAGGGCCAGCTGCGCATGACGCACAACTCGCGCCCGCGTAGCCCGCGTCCCGCACTCGCAACGATACCGTATTTCGCACTTCTGCGCAATAACGGCGAGCTACACTTTCGTAGCGTGTTGCACACTTAAAATTATATTAGATGTCTAAACATTCAATAAAGCTTGATAGCTCCTCTTCAGTGGAACTTGGCACAGATTAAACATAGACAATATGATCTTTAAATGACTTATTTTGTATGCAAAAAAAAGTAAATACTTTAAATAATTGTATAATATAGGTCCCGGGACCTATATTATACAATTATTTAATGTATTTATTATAATTATAATAACTACATTAATATTAATAGCGGACAGTTATTAATAATGTGTATTGTATCACACCGTAACAAAAAGCAAGCACAATAAATTTTTTTTCGTCTTTGTGTTTGCGCTACAAACAGAACTGTACGTTTTAACGTAACGTAACATTTTACACCGGTATCATGTGAGCGAGCGTTACTACCCCGGTCATGCCGGTCTAATTCCGCTGCAATGACACATTACTAAAAAGTTCTGGTCTGGAAAAATAAAATTCACTTGTCCAACTTACCTTTTCATTGAGATTCGCAATGAGCCGACCTCTTTGGTCTATCTCAGTCTTAAGCGACTGCGTCTCCCCCTTCTGATGCTCTATGAGACGATTCTGTCTCACTGCATTGTTATCCGCGTCCTGTAGGCAATATTAAAAATAATCATTAGTTCGTGTGCCTGAAGTGGCCATGTGCTTATCACCTATGACATCATGGGCCTCAGTACCTTGGCTAGTCGTGGGTGTTCTTGTATGTCTACTGGACTTACGAGTTGTGGATGTACTAGCACACCTCTACTTACCTCTTCGGGGATAATAAGCGTGAAGGTACTTTTTTATCATTAGTTTTTTTTCCCATGAATCCCATAGAATGCACCCAATTTATATTCTATAGATATCCCATATTAACATCCGCATATGCGTTGTCCTCGTCCAACCTGATTGACCCAGCAAAATCATATAGGTCATACAATAAAGAAAGAAGAATCCAAAACTACACGCGTCGTTCTTATTCTCTTCTGCGCTCAACTTTAAATGATCTTATAGTCTGTACTAATTATTGATGTGTGCGATAGCTTTAGACTAGGCACTATTAATACCTATTCAAATTCAATTAAAATTGAGACGGTGGATTCTTTCAGCGTTATAATAATGAATTAAACTGAACAGTAATTACATTAGTTAGCACTTATAGGTTACGCTGCACAGTGTCTAACAAGCACACGAGTTCCCTACAGTACTCATAACGGGATAGACTACATTTTGAGAGCTAGAATATGACGGTTACCTGAATTTATTGACGTCATATTCACTCTTGACTATAAGATAAAGTTTAAAGAATTTATTCCCATAAAGACACTAATAACTATAACTAAGTGCATAACTATAAACACCTTAACAGAGGCCTGAATAAATAGCTTTGGAACTTACAAATGAAAAAAAGAACTAATAGTACATTACACTATTAGAATAATAATTGAGTATTGATAAACTACTACAATAGTAATTAAGGTTAGGAGTCAAAGCCGGTGATAGTTGATACTGTTGACGTTTAAAAAGATTTTTTTATAATTCTATTTCGAATTAAAAAAAAAAACTTTCATTATTCATTACATTGCATTATGAATGTAAATGAAAATGACCGTCTTTCAAATGTGGTTGGTATGTTGTAATAATTTAGATTTAAAGATGCTTAATGGGCATTTTTGCGGATGTTGGTAAGTTATTGTAAAGTCGTGCTCCATCGAAAGTAATACTTTCTTTTAGCAAATTTTGTACGTGCTTTGGGCAACCTCCGCCTCCACTATCTGTTCTGATATTGTAATAAAGCTTGTAATTTTGTATTTGCAGTTGTATAGCTCGATGTCGTTGTGTATCCATGTTTCTGCTATTAAAACAGTTGTCGTTATTAATTAAAGTATACATTTGAGTTCATCCAGTATTCCCTTTTTTACAAATGCTACTGGCGATCAAGTAAAGAAAAGGAAGGCGTGATTTTTCGACATTTATTTGCTGGTAATCGCTGATTAACTGATTGGTGACAGTGTCTTATATCTTGCAATTCATTGATGTTGAGTACAATTTTCGGTAGCGATTTTACAATGCTCGGTGTACCATCATTATATTTTATTGTTATGCCACTCTCTCCATCTTTGATTATTTTCGCTATCATTTACGATTGGAAAATATTTTTGCTGGGCTGGTGTTTGATCGGAGTAAATTTCGAGATAGGCAGATAATCGTTCTTTATTACGTAGTAAAAGTTGGGCTGGTGCTGGAGTATCAAAGTAGACTTTGCTTCGACGAGTGTACTTTGGGTTATACTTTCCTATGCGGAATATTTTAGTTTGCTCTGCTGGCAGTACTCTAGTGATATTTTACCCTTGAGTACTCTATCTTCGGTATTGCTGGATATTAATGCCAGCCCTTGTTTCTAAGCGAGATATTTATTGAGGATTGTTCAGTTGTTCAGATTCAGATTTTCAAGATGAGGTTGTACGTATCAGGGAACATAGACGAAAATAGATGGTATAGAATTCCACAGTTTTGCTGCACGAATAATAATTATAGAGCCTCTTCGTTTTAACAAATTAGATTAAGACAATTGACAATTAAAAACCTTTTCATTGATATTCGAGGCTGTGATACAGCAATTAAGCGCAATACTCAGACTTGTTTACATTGTAAATTAGCTTTAACTAGTTTCTATAATCATTTTTGTATATGGAACGGTATTTTTCAGCATTTGCAATTCAGCAATTTTCGGAGCCTGATCGCATCAATCCTGGTACCGCATAATACGGAAATCTTTTTTTATATTCTTGAATATATACTACTACGCTTAAAGTGCATTAAAAATGTAAAATAAGCTATTATTGTCTGGAAAAAATGCGCGACATTGAAATGTCGAGAGCAAAGCTTAAACGGCGTACAAAATAATTGTGAATGTATATCTGTTAGTATAAATTTTATAATTAAAAATAGGATCTAAGAAACTAGTTTACAAGGCCGTTGCATAAAATACAAAAAAGTCAACTGTCAAATGAAAAAGTTCGTAGCGCTAATACTTCTGGCCATGGCTTACATTTGGATTTGACATTACGTTATGTTGTACCTAATAACCGTCGTTCTATATTTGTATTCTTTTGCGCAAACCTGCGATTAATTTTTTTTTCGACGGGCAATATAGGAGCCTTTTGACGACTATTGATGCCTACTCATTTTTCGGTGTAGTGGGAATGCGTTGCCCTCCTTTTTTTCCTCTCCGCCAAAGGGCCACCATCTAGTCTCAAACCTCATGAAACGCAGCATGTCAATTTACGTGGGTGTATGGGAATTTTGGTGCACAATCAGTACCTTTGGTGAAAAGATATAGCTGTTGCTATAGCCGAATATTCCATGCTCAGTTAAATAAATATCTGTTATATTTTGATACATGTAATTTGAAACTGGTTTGGTGTAACATTTTATCTAGCAAAATAGTTTAATTGTAGTGAAATCATTTAAAGAGTTCAAAATTTAGAATGGCGTACATAGGTGTAACTTTACATCTTTGGGGAATGGTTAAATGTTATCCAAAGTTTGATAGTAAAATGTGTTATCAAATATCACTATTTCATATTTTTCACCAACTAAAAAATGTTAAGTCTTTTTTATGTAGACACGAATGAGAAAAGGGGCCAAAATATATACCTGTGGAATCCCCATTCCTATAAAATTTTCTTGTGACCTCTCACCATCTACTTCTGCTCTTTGAGTCCAATTATTGTATATGTCAAGAGTTCGAGAGCCAATCCCTCCATAACAAAATTTGCAATTTGAAACAGTTATCGGTCGAGCGTAACACGAGCGTAACACTTTAGTTCAGATACATACACTCCAAAATTAATATTCACATCAAATATTATAGATCTCCTTTTTATTTTCAGGTTTTGTTTATGTTTATCTTTTGGTACGTACCTGCTCATTCGATCGTACTAGTACTTAGGTATGCGAGCAACAATATAATATTAATTTGTCAATGTAAATTTATAAAACCTATTTCGTAACTGAAATGATGTATGATTTTTTTAAGTCACCTTGCACTCAATGTCAATATATCTGGTCGATGTCACACCCTGGCAGAATAATTACTATTTCGTGTTGTTTTAATGAATATTAAAAAAAAGCACTTTGACAGGACAGAATTTTTGGCGCCAATATTTAGTGTCTAATAACAAGACATCAGGGAAGAAGAAAGAAAAATGTCGAACTAAAGACGTATACTTTATAAAACAACTAAAGAAAAACAGACTATCAAAGATAAGGCGGTATGGTCATATGATCTTAGCCTGACCCTAAGGACGAATCTTAACACCAAGAACAACAACAAGACACCAGGCGCGCCCATTTCCTATATAAAATATTATATTAACGTATATTATATATAAATAGCATTAAGTAGGCCATTATATGCAAGAAAATAGGTGTAATTTTATATGTTTGGAGAATGGTTAAATGTTATCCAAAGTTTGATAGTAAAATGTGTTATCAAACATCACTATTTCATATTTTTCACCCACAAAAAAATGTTAAGTCATTTATATAGACACGAATGAAAAAAGGGGCCAAAATATATATCTGTGGAATCCCCATTCCTATAAAATTTTCTTGTGACCTCGCACCATTTACTTCTGCCCTTTGAGTCCAATTATTGTATATGTCAAGAGTTCGAGAGCCAATCACTCTATAACAAAGTATGCAACTTGAAACAGTAACCGGTCAAGCATAACACGAGCGTAACACTTCTCCAGATACATATACTCCAAAATTAAAATTCACATCAAATATTATTGATCTTCTCTTTATTTTCTGGTTTTGTTTATCTTTTGGTACGTACCTGCTCATTCGATCATACTAGTACTTAGGTATGCGAGCGGCTATATAATGTTAATTTGTCAATTTAAATTTATAAAACCTATTTCGTAATTGAAATCATCCATGACTTTTTAAGTCACCTTGCACTCAATGTCAATATATCTGGTCGATGTCACACCCCAGCAGAATAATTATTATTTCGTGTTGTTTCAATGAATATAAAAAAGCACTTTGACAGGACAGAATTTTTGGCGCCAATATTTAGTATCCAATGACAAGACATCAGGGAAGAAGAAAGAAAAATGGCGAACTAAAGACGTATACTTTATATAACAAATAAAGAAAAATAGACTACCAAAGACAAGGCGATATGGTCATATGATCTTAGCCTGACCCTAAGGACGAATCTTAACAACACCAAGAACAACAACAAGACACCGGACGCGCCCATTTCGTATATAAGATATTATATTAACGTATATTATATATAAATTGCATTAAGTAGGCTATTATTTGCAAGTAATTAGTGTTTTTATCAGTTAGACGTTGCCATCCTGGAAATGGGTAAATTTTGATTGACTCATTCTACTTATCTAGCGCCACTTGAGACGTGTTGTGTTTTATACATGTAACACCTTGGCTGTCTCTGTTCCCAAGTCTCTATGGCATGTATGAAACTATTAAGAAAAAAAAACATTAAATGGGTAGCACCTGTGATAATTGTGCTTCGCCAAGGGTGCATACTCCATATAGTATGAAGAACAGAACATAACAGAAGAAAAAAGAAGAAACAGGAAGATAACAGAGGAGAAAAGTAACGAGCACTTGGAGTGATTAATAGTCGCAAATACAGATGTGTTTTTGTCTCCCTATACCCCATCCACCAATGACTCGAGAGCCCGT
Source organism: Eumaeus atala (assembly GCA_017140195.1). NCBI lineage: Eukaryota > Metazoa > Arthropoda > Insecta > Lepidoptera > Lycaenidae > Eumaeus > Eumaeus atala. Next base: position 196,170 of record JAFELO010000472.1, read on the forward strand.
GAGTCATTAGGGGATGGGGTAGTAGCCACAAACCCTACAAAACACTATAAGCGCACCGGTAACTTCGCGGTATCATGTGAGTAAGAGGTAAGCAATGCAGGGAAACCTCTTACTGTAAGAGACAAAATGCTGGTTAATGGTTAAGAGAAAATAGAAAACAAATTCATTACATCAAACTAACCGAACCACCAAGACCGCCAAGGAGAAGTCTGGCCTTCGATGGAGGGGTCCTGTTGCATACCCCCGAGGGCGTCCGCAAGGGTTTGGTCGAAGGTACTGCGGGTCAGTCTAGTTTCCACCCGGGCCCCTGGATATCATCCGAAAATGAATTACATTTCATCGAAAAAGGTGTACTTAAGTACACGCGTGGCGTAACAAGAAATGAATCTTTTTAAATTTTTATCTTTCGCCTTATTTTACGTTTGTAGAAAAAAAAACGGAACTAAAATTAGGAAAAAGGTATTTAATACATTGCAAGTTTTATTATAACGCATTATGGTACCCTGGTATTTAAAAAAGTTGCAATATACTCGTAGCTAACTTCAGGGTGACGGTTTTTCGTGACCGTGTGCGCGCACATCGTTGAAATTCACTCTCATCTTTCCCTGACGTGCCAAAATAGGTATTACTTATTATTTTTACGTCGAATATGTCCCCACGCGTGGAAATTTACCTACAGCTGAGACTGTTCGTTTCACAAATGACTTTCCTCATCTAATTTCCTCAATCCACATCTACACGCATTTTGCTCCGTGACTAAACGATTTATAAGGAAAGCTACGATTTTTAGATCAAGCCTTGAACTGGTATCAGGTTAGACTTTAGACGTAAAAACCATCGACATCGATCATCTTCAGTGCCTTTGTCAAATTCATGTATGTATGTATGGTATCTATATACTAAAAGCGCCTCTCGGTTTCACCCGAATAATGGTGGTACCAGGTCATGTATATACCTGGGCTATTTAACGCTTGGTAATAAGCGGTATTGCTTTGCTGCATTGCAGCGGAATTGAACCTGCACGACAAGGTATCTCGATCAGATAATACCGGCGTAAAGTGACATCTTAGGTGTCGCGTCTCGTACGGTCCATTAGGGGTTTGAAGGAGAAAAGCACGTTATGGGCGATGTTCATGGGCGTTAACAGTCTCCAATTGCTCGTTTATATACAATGCAAATTTTCAAATCGGACCAGTAGATCCTTAGATTAACTCTTCAGCTTTATAATATTAAATTACTTCCATCATACCTCCAACTGCTCCTCCAGCTTGGCTATCTGTTCCTCCCCGGCCGTGTTCCTCCTCTCCAGCTCCTCGCTGTACGACTGCGAGTTGGTCAGCCGCTGCCTCAGCACGTCCAGCTCTGACTGTAGCCGCGTCATCTCCTTCTCGAATTTCTCCTTCTCTTTCGCAGCAGACGTTGCTCCGCTGCAATACAAGGTTTAATCAGAGAAAAGATCCACATGAGGTTTCACTAATGGATAGAGCGATTCCAGTAGAACGTTTTATGCATATTTGGCTGCAGTTGTTCACGTGCGAAGTCGGGGCATAGAGCTAGTACTATAATAATTTTAACTCGTAACTTTTCAGATTCGAGAATTGTGTTCTCGAATCTGAAAAAAAAAAGAGAA
>JAFELO010000472.1:197867-233294 GCA_017140195.1 Eumaeus atala
ACTACTCAAAATAAAATAAGGGCCACTAGTTTATTTACATTTAATTGCAATTTAGTAAACCGAAAGTAACTGATAAGTAACATTATATTCACATTACGAACTCTTTGGTGTTCTACTACTTTTATGCATTTTTTACTTTGTGTTCGAGTTCCTAATTTGAAAGTATTGGCCATAATTTTAAGAAAAAAATAATTGGATGTTATTCTTTGATTGTCTTCTTAACTTGTTTCGGTTATTTTAAGAAAAAAGTGTTACTTTTTCAATTTTAATTGATTCATTGATACTCTCGCGTTAACCATGCCACCAGAACGGAGGCACATGGATACAATTACAGCAACCAGAGCCAAAACTAGACAAGAATTTTTTTTTCAAGAAGGACGTTCTCAGCGTTACGTTTGTTTGCAGTTGGAATTTTTCTCGAAGAGCTGTCCAAAATGTATGGCATCGCTTCCAAGACACTGGTAGCGTTGCCAGAAGACCTGCTTCAGGTAGAGTTCACATAACAACGACTCATGAGGATCGGTACATCCAACTAAGTGCGCGTCGTGATCGTACAGTAGCGGCCCGTAAGTTACAACAGCAGCTACGGCTGACGACGGGTACCCCTTAAAAACAATTCATGATCATTATTTTAAGCAATTGTTAGCTTATATTATTTTCATGATACATCAAAAAATCTTAGTGGCCCTTATATATATAAACGTGTCACATATTTTAGCGTGGGATACGGCGCTGGGTACGTTAAATGCTTTTTATTAACATTTCGCGTAAAATGCAACAATAATATGACAGTGTACAAGTGTGTGTGCAATGCGATGGGACGCCAATCCGACACGTCCGGAGGAGAGAAATCAGGCGCAGGACCGACGACTTAAAATGCTCTCTGAGGCACTGAGGGGGTGTAACACCGTCAACTTTCTAACTCCGGACAGTTATTACTATTTGAAAAATCCTAACAGCACTTTCTGTATGGTCCGACCCGGGATTCGAACCCGGGACTTCACGTTTGTGGCCGAACACGCTTACCACTAGACCACGAGGCAGTTAGAAAATGCAAAAGTGCGTCAGGTTCAAATCTTTGACTTTACACATTTTACCTGCTTTTAAGGAAAATATATCTTCATATAGACCCTCATACATCTTAAGCAGTGAAGTCCTTTTTAGCAAAATTGTTTTTGTACATGAATACTGATTTGTGCCTTATCTCACATTAAAATGTGACAGGTTTATCTGTCTATGTAAATATCTGTGTATGTAAAATCGAAATATCTCACAAATCAATCACGAAATCTCAGTAACTGAAACACCTGCAAACCTGAAATGTGGCAGGCAGGTTCCTTTTAGGATGAAGACATCAGCTAGGAACGAATTTTACGAAACTCCACCCCTAAGTATGCTTTTTTGAGGTTGGAGTGCATTGGTGAAACCGCGTGGCGTTGCTAGTTTGAAATAGTAGAAGGGGGCTATCAAGCAGCCGAGTTGATAACTGCCAACGCCTATAAATATGCGCATATTTGTTTAAATTGTCGAGGAACTGAAAGCATTAATTACGACAAAGCATTACAATGAAACTACTTTTACGGATTTTATCGCGGTTTATTTAATTATTTATCTAGCCCGACGTTTCAGAAGCTTTACAGCAACCATGGTCACGGGTGGACTGTCATCTACAGATGTCCTGATGTACTAAGTTTTGAAAAGTACAGGAAGAATTATAATTTTAGTTGTTAAACTAAAATTATAATTCTGGTTCCGTGACCATGGTTGCTGTAAAGCTTCTGAAACGTCGGGCTAGATAAATAATTAAATAAACCGCTATAAAATCCGCGAAAGTAGTTTTATTGTAATTACTAACACTCGCGTAAACTTAATACATCAATACGACAAAGTATTTTTAAGGTTATATTATTAGCAGAGACTAATTATAAAATAAACTTTGCTATTCGCAAAATAGCAACACGATATTCACAGTTATATTGAGTTAATTGTATTTAAATATTGTAAAAACTTAAAATAGCAACACGATATTCACAGTTATATTGAGTTAATTGTATTTAAATATTGTAAAAACTTAAAATCATTGTACAAAGTCTTCCTTGTGTAGATTCATGAGTTTTACAACGCGCAATTATGTCATGATGTAATATTTATCTTTGTTAAAGTTCTAGTAGGTAAGGCGTAACGGCATTTTTAGCAGCCAGTTGGAAAATCTTTACAGGCAAACCTTTTTTTGGAGTTCCGTATCTCAAGAGAATGTGGAGCCCGTATCTCACGCAGTGGCGGATTAAGGTTCGATGCCGCCTAAGTCATGTCTGATATGGCACACCATTTTATGGCTGTTCAAAACATTTTTGATACTCTTGCACTTTTGTAAGATTGGGAGGAGGGAAGGGAAAATAATTTCCTCTTGCTATATTGAAAAATAACACTAAATCTGTTTTTCAGTTACTAAGTTTGATAAGTGTTACAATCCAACGGAGACACACAGACACACATTCATATGAAACTGTAGAAACAGGTTGTCGACATGCCGACATCGGCTTAATATTTATTGTTAACCCATGCCTGATGACAGATAGTCTCCTGTTCTTACATTTTAGGTAGAGAACCTTAAAAAAGACGAGGACATACGCATCATCATCGCCAGCCCGCTTCCTCGCGTCGAGCTCCTTCTCCAGCCGTAGGACGGACTTCCTGATGGTCTCCAAGCTCTCCACGCTGGCCAGCTCACGCGAGTGCATGGCGTCCGCCAGAGCGCGGGCTTCGTCTGGAACGTGGACATGAAGTTACAGGTTGCCTCACAGATGGTACCTTCAAAGTGATGTGAGGTTTGCGAGTGACGTAGCCGATGATTTACAAAAACACAATAAACACGATCTTATAGTGAACTGTCATTCAAAAGCGTCGTTGATTGTTCTTAAACATGTTTTTTTTTGCGAAAAACAACCTTACGCGCATTGTTTAAAGTTGTTTTTTCCGTGCATAATTTGAAATGTGCACATCTTTTATACGAACGGTTTTCTGACGCTGACTGCGTATCTTGGTGTTTTTGTAAATCAATGCCGGTAGCCTAAGCGGCGGGATAGGATTTAGAAAAGCAACTCATTAGCGTAACCAACGACAAATAAATAACGACACATGGATGTTAGTGGACGTCTCTGATATCCAAATGGCTCCTATTTCTCGTTTGTCCCCCTATAAATGTAATGAATGTGGGTCCTACGCTTGAATTCCTTCCGGTCTCTAGTGACATAGTTAATAAAGAATGCTGTCACATCTGTTCGCAATGGCCCATTGGAGATGACGAGGAAAAAGAACAACCTGTATACGCGGCAATAATTCGAATGTCTATTGGTGACGGTAGTCGTGAAAAGGCTCTGGGTGCTCGTTTGCCTCATTATACTGTGAATAAAAATGCAAATTTTTCTAGTTAGCACTTTACATACATAAGTACTTATATGCATATACTGTCAGATGTAGTGCCTGCATGGCAGCCGAATCGGGACGTTACGACAGGGTAGGCACTAGATATCTCTCGCTCACATGACACTGCCGTTAAGTTACAGCTATGCGTTCAGTGTCTATGACATTCTAATGACCAATTAGAGCGGAGGCAAAGGGGGCCTAAAGGGGGGCAAAGCCTGCATAAGAATTATGCGGATGTTTATTGATGTCGGTAGTCATCAAGTGGCTCCCACTGCGTATTCGCCCCTTTAACACGCTATAAAATACGTTACCAATGTCTGCGCGAAGCTTGTCTATGGTCTGGTTCGCGTCCTTCAGCTCGGCTACATACTCGCTCAGTGTGTCATCGTAGCGGCCGAGCTTCTCCTGTTCATCAAACATGCAAAGTCAGGAGAAGAGGTGGTAGATAGGGCTGCGAAGTTCTATAGAGGAGGATGCCCTGGTTAGGTTAGGTTAGTCCTTCGACACGGTTCAAGCCTTGTCGTGGCGGTGAGGGTCAGTGGCCTGGAGTGAAACCAGGCGAAGCCGATTGAACCGAGGTGGATGCTATTTACGCCGCTCTTATAAGAAGAGAGTGCTAAAGAGCGGGTGGAGGATCGCTCTTTGTACCCCTCTTATAAGAACAGGCGACAACAGTGCACAAGGAGAAGGCGCATTTGCGCACGCATTTTCCCAACTGTGAGGTGAATTCGGTCCCTTAGGGGGCTGACTAACCGTCGAGATGCCCTGATGTTGTTGTTCTGGGGCACGTCACCGTTTCTGGGGCATTGATATATATATATATATATATATATACTGTTACTATGATTGCAAGTAGTTTTAACAAATTGCAATCTTTTATACGGACTGTCTTTGCCGACTGTGTCTTGGTATTTTTGCAAATCTCATTTTTACTCACATTGAGGCTGGCTATGTCCTGCTTCTGGAGGGACCCCTCCTCCTTCAGGTGGTAGTAAGAGTCGTAGAGCTTGGTGTAGACGTCGCAGTACAGCTTCATCCCGTCACTCTCGCGGAGCTCCTCCAGGACCTGGTGACGGAAGCAGGAGTTGTCACAATACAGCAACTATTTACTGCCTTTTCACATGCAGACAACCACGGCACGTGCGTACTGCGTGCTGCATATGGCAGTAATGTTTGTCTGTGGGTGTTGGTGATCATATACCATCACGTGGCCCAACTGCCTCCAATGGATTAAAAAAATCGGGACGAAGTTCTTAGCTCTGCTACATGATCCATTCTTAGATCTGCCGAAACTTTGTTCCTCTTCATTATTAAAAACAATCATAAAACTGACCACTTTTCATGTCAATGTTTTATATTTTAATATTAATTGAGAACAAAACACGATAATTATTCTGCTGCGAAGTGACAGCAGATTTCAATTGACATTGAAAGCAAGGCGATTGAGAAATTTAAATTTATCATACAAGTTTGTTTAGATTTCGAAATAATTTTTAGCTTATGCCATGCTGCATTGCAACCGATCGGGCTGGCAAGACCGGGGAGGTACCTCTCGCCCACATGACACCGCCGTAAAGTGACATTTATGCCGTCGCGTTTGGTGCGGTTTGTGTTTCTGATGTGAATAGGCAAAGAGGTTGTCCTCTCACCTCACGTCTGCATAACAATTATGCGGATAACTATGGGCGTCGGTATCCATCAAACTAAATAGTAATAACTTGCAAGGTATTTTGTATAATAATGGAGAGTCGGGGCTGTAGAGCCAGATTGCTAGCGTGCTGATAGAGCTAGCATGCTGGCTGCTAGCATGATGCCGGCTACTAGCATGATGCCGCCTACTAGCATGATGCCGGCTAGTAGCATGATTCCGCCTACTAGCATGATGCCGGCTACTAGCATGATGCCGCCTACTAGCATGATGCCGGCTATTAGCATGATGCCGGCTACTAGCATGATGCCGGCTTCTAGCATGATGCCGGCTACTAGCATGATACTGGCTACTAGAATGATGCCGGCTACTAGCATGATGCCGGCTACTTTAGGTAGCTCCTTTAGTACCCAGCGCGTTGTCAACTTGTTTGTTTGGATTGTGGAAGAAACCGCTACCAACGGAAGACACTATTGTGCATGGATCACCAGGTGCTAAGATCGATTTATTTTTATTTTATAAACGAAACAACGCACTTTTATTTTTTTATTGTAAAACTTGCTAGTTAATTACAATTAGCCGTGAACGGAAAGTGTGGAATTAGGTGTTTTCAATTTCTAACAACGGTCCGGAGTAAGGAAGTTGACTACGTTACACGCCCCAGCCACGGTGCTAAAATATTTTTAAAAGTAATTGTTTCTTCCTATTATTTTATCAATTTTTTTCAACGCGGAGAAACGTATTTACGCGCCTTAACCGGCCCTGGGTGGGGTCCAGTAATGTGTGGGACTCGCGGCACATGACAGTGCCCACAAAGACCACCGCGAGGGCCATCAGTGCCGCCCTTGGTGAGGTGCTCCGATACAACAAGTCTTCAGGGCACCTCGACGGCTCGTCAACCCCCTAAGGGTCCAACTCCACCTCCACAGATGCGGTTGTCCCGCACTATAAGACAAGCCCACCGACTTTGGTACAGTTAAGTAAGACAGCTAAGTAATTAATGACGAATCATTAGTATCGTTTAGGTTCCAGAGCCTCGAACACCGCAGGGAAGTTACCAGCCTATCGGTATTTTATAGAATATATTTCTGAGAGTGCGCTTCCAAGCTCAAAACCTTATTCCACCTTCATCATTCTTCAGTCGTACAACCAGACGCTCTGAGACTCGACGTCGATAGACTGTTGAGGTTCCAGCCACTTGTACAAAGAGAATCCAGTCGACATTTTTAATACGAACCGCTAAGCTGTGGAATACGCTTCCAGACTCTGTGTTTATCGATACCTACAATCTAGAACTATTCAAATCACGGGTGAATAGGTACATTCTAGGCAAGCATGCTTCATCTTCGGCCGCGTACCTACTTAACACCTGGTGCTGATATGGTCGAACGCGAGCCTATAAAATTTAAAAAGAATTAATATACATCTCCATGGTGCATAGCAGCTGGGCTTCACCTGACTGTGCTCTCCTTTCTCGGCTTGTATAAGTCACAGCAATCCAGTATTGTCTCTGCTTTGATTAGGGAGTGACACTGGAACTGGACTACTCCATACTCCTCCTACTTATTTCTGGTTAGATTCGTTGCAGGTGCCAAGACAGTTTCAGCTTTTCTCTCGGGCTCCCTGCGATCACATCAATGGGTTCATATTGGATGCCGCCGTTAATCCTGGAGTTTTTGTTTATATTATAGGGCGAAAACTAGCAATCAGAGCTCATCGATAACTGCCGACGCCCATAAACATCCACGTAATTACAATGCCGATGCCTTCCTTTCCTATTTCCCTCCAATGGGCTGCCGGCAACTCACAAACACGACCCTGAAGTTGTCACTTTGCGTCGGTACCTCCCCTTGCGAGAGGTACCTCCCGGTCATGCCAGCCTAATTCCGCTGCAATGTTGCTCGGCCACACCTCAGTAGATCTGCACGGAGGACATCAGTGTTAGACTATGGACGGACGTACCCTCGCGAATTCCTTCTCCGCCTCCGTGACCTCCGCCTCCACCACCAGCGAGTCCCCGAAGTCATCATCCTCTGCTGCCTCCATTTTTAAAATGATCAAAAATCAAAATCAAATTACAAAATAACCCACGACTCTGACACTTGTTGACCGGTCGTCATGGTAATGTTTGTGTTATCAACGGCGAATGTGTTACACTGATGACCACTTTATGTGGATAGCTGATACATGTGAAAGAATTTATACACATCTTCACGCTAACTCTTTAATGGGGTGAGAAGAGCGAGCTGAGTACCAAACATCACAATACTAACAGATTCGTCTTACTTCCTCCATACTCGTTACTCTCTTCGTAAACACGCCTGTTTCCACACCATCTTTGGACAGTACCTAATCAATCTAATCTTGGTATGTTTTCTCTAAAAAATATTAAGTATTTCTAAAATATGTAGTGAGATACCAATATCTTTACATGTTGTTAAAAGAACTAAACTGAACGTTATATGTACCATACCTTCTGGTGTTATTTTAAAACTATGAATTTTTCATGTTGTAGACTCTATTTTGCTTGTGTCGGCTACCTGCAACACATATCATTTGCGTTAGCGATCATGCAATTTAGAATAGACAACATTTTACTTATATCGGCTACATTGATACTGTAGATTGTTGTTCAAGTGGCGTCACTGGTGGTTAAAGGATCAGCAGTCCATAAGTATTGAGATCAGAGGGTAGTTATGGTAACGCATATTTAGTTACTTATGTTAGGAACTCCTCCAACTGTGGATGTCGTGATTAGATCGTGCACTGTCAAAATGCGCGCCCTGGTGTGACATTTAGATATTAATCGGATTAAAATTAAATAATGACAATGACTGACAATGGCCCATTGGTGGGCAGGAAGAAAGGAGAGCAACGCATCGACACAGTAATGACGCGGATGTTCCTCAGCGAAAAGGCCTAATGGCTCGTTATACCATAAAAAAAGATTAGGTATGGGATACGTGGTCCTTTCTCTAAGGCGGGCTCAAATAATTAAGCTTTTGACTATCGCAGCCCATGAACATCCGCACTATTGTCGTGCAGATATCTTGTCTTTTCCTCCCCTCCAACGTGGCTGAAATAGCATGGCACACTTTTTGATGGTGACATATGAGCGAGAGGTGCAGGATGAACATTGAAGGGGGGGAGGAAGGGAGGTAAGACGTCTGCATAGCAATTATCCGAATACTCGTTTGCCCCCTCAAACTATAAAAGGCCGACAACTTAAATTAACTTTTAGTAAGAGGTAGTTTTATGCTGCATAGCATTGGCATTAGACCAGCATAATCGGGGACCTCTAGTTCGCATGACGCCGCGCCGGCGTAAAGTGACATCTGCGGTGTCGCGTTTCGTGCGGTCTGTGAATGTAAAGAGGGCAACGCATCGGCATATTTATGCGGATGTTCATAAGCGTCGGTAGTCGACTTTGAATGTCTGTTTGCCTTCCTATACTACAGAAAAATCAACATCACTCAAAATTATTTTCACTAGTCTAAATCAATTTAAACTATCAATATTTAATAGTAGTTCATAGCCCTTTGAAGTTAAAATTATCACAATTTAACGCTTGGATTACTACGCGTGTTCCGTTATATGTAACAAAACCGCCGGTTCTCATGTTCGGCTGATAAGTTCTTCGCAAAGAACTATAATAAACAAAACTCGAGAAACCTTAATATCATCGCTATCATCAAAAAAGTGAAAAAATCCTATCCCATCCCTTTTTAAAGCGTCGTACATAAAGGGTGAAAACGGGACTGTCGCTGTCCATCTGTTCGTCTGTCGCCGGGCTGTATCTCATAAGCCGTGATACTTCTAGAGGTTGAAGTTTTCACAGATGGTGTATTTCTGTTGACGCTATGACAACAAATGCTAAAAAATATTAATTTATTATTTAAGGGGGCTCTGATACAACTTACTTGGTTTCTGTTTATAGTAGATATTAGAACGATACATTTCGTGCGCTAGTTCCACTAAAACTAGTTGTTTTAAAAATGCATTAATGGAGGCGTTTTAATGTTGGTATAGTTGAAGATTATATGGAGAAGAAGTACGGAAGGCTAACATTTTATTAAAATATGCATTGAATTTTATTATTTCAACTAAATATTTGATGGTCGCCATTGTGACCCACGGCGGTCTATGGGGGAGGCCTATGTCCAGCGGTGGACGTCGTACGACTGATGATGAGATGAATTAAGGCGTCCATTATTCGTGTATTATAAAAAATAAAAAATATATTCTAAAACATATTTAAGAAAAGCAAAATTATCTACGTGTAAGCCTATAATAATTTTCAAATGATTAGCGTTCTAAGATTTATAACTAAAATTCTCCGCGTTGTTGTGAAAAAAAAAATACAAGTAATTATAAGTTTATTTACGTTTCGAAAAAAAAAATGCAACTGGAGCTAGCGAATAAAAAATATCTGGAAGAAGCGCCAGGACAAGTTTCAAGGAAGAAAGAAGGAAATAATCTATGGTGTAATTTTTCATTACGAACAAGAATTACAAACTGATGATTACGGGTTTTTCTTTTCAGGTTTGTAAGACGTAGGGCCAATGCAGCACATTGTAGCCTACTTGGGTCGGATGATGCCACCTCAATGTGATAATTATGCTGTTTATTTGTGTCGTTTGTGAGTAACTGATGTCCCATGGGAGGATGGGATAAAGGAGGGTAATTCATAGGCGGATGTTTTATTGGCGTCGATAGCTACCAAACGGCTCCGACTGCTCGTTTGTGCTATGATATAAAAGGAACCCTCCGAAGCGGGGTACCGCAGTTGCTGCACTTTGAAAGGCGTCGCGGCCTTTGAACATAGATGTATAAAGTGAGACGACAATACACTAAAATTTGAAAAATCACTAAAAATGCATGTATTGTATTATGTCGAAAGTCATAGAGCTAAAGTAATTGTCTATGATGTTTGACATAACACAGTTTAACAACGAGAAATTCGTTACGTTTCTAATTACCGTAGCAAGGTCGCACAGTAGGTGTTTACGCCTACGATTAATGAATTTAATTGATAGGCGTAACACTCGGCTAATTTAAGGTCATACACACACATATACGTCATAAAAGGTCAATAAAGAGATTTATAACATTGCTCTCGGTCTGAACGAATCAACAGAACAAACTCTCATGGGATTTAAATTATAATACGCTTGTCAACTCCCTCGCATTTTTATATAAATAAAAAAGCAACTGACAGTATTAGATGCAGATAGAAGTGAGAACTTAAAACTATCTTAAAATTTTACACGTAGCCCTTATAGCTTGCGGCAGCTACGCGGCACCGTGTCCTACGTATAGTATGATTGCTGACAGCCTTACATGTCTGGTCAGGAACCACTTAAGAAGTTTCCCTACAACATTTATTCAAATTTAGATAAAGCCGCACTGAACTACAAAGTTTTTACAACTTCCTGAAAGTTCCGTCTTAGTAATTTCTATTGAGTCTCAGTTCAGTTCAGCCGACAGAAGAAAAATAAGGTCGCCCGCTCCGAGGCACAGGGTTGAAACACCAACGACTGCCTGATAACAGTCCGGCTGCTATTGGAAATTGAAAAACCTTACTAAGAATTTTTTTGGTTTGGCCAACCGGGATTTGAACCCTGAACATTTTACTAATTGACGACGCTGTCAATGTTTTACGATGACCAATGAAAAAGAATCTCGGTACTATACATTACTCATACCCTACGTTAAGTCTGAATCACCACGTCATTTCCATACATTATGTTTCCAGTATCCACTATCATAGCGTAACTTCTTGTAATACCAAAGTACTGCTTTGATATGATGTACACGGTACTTTTTGTAGGTATGATATATGACCTACAAAAAGCTATATGTTAAATGTAAAAATCAAATTAACACCGCCATTATTTCGTAATATTCAAGTATAATTACAATGTTGAAATATGTTATGTAGTAAAAAATTTTGAATTGTAATTGTTGAATGTCTAGATTAAGATCATGTTTTGTTCAAAATAATGGCGCCCCGCGGTTTCATGCGAATCACCCTCACACTCAGCTCCTGTTGGTCGTGGCGTGAAGATTTATGGCCTACAGCATTCCTCGGCAAATGGGTTATCTAAGTCTGAAATAATTTTCCATCCTATCACAAGCTCTGACTGGGGCCTGCATTGTGTGCGGCTCGCATCGCATTATAATGCCGAGCTCCCGCCAAAACCGCCGCGAGTGCCAGCAGTACCATTATTGGGGGTGGTGCCACAGAGTTACAAATTATCAGGGTACCTCGGCGGCCATTCAGTCTCCTAAGGGACTGACACCAACTCCACATTTGAGGCCTGCACCACAGTACAACCCTGCAAACTTTACGACATTGCAATGGGGTTTTTTTTTTCCATCCCTAACCCGTTCGCAAAAGCACTTCCTCGTTCATTTCTTAAGACGTCTAGGGTCACACCAGGCTATTGAGCCCTACCAGCACGACAAGACCTGAAGCATGGTGCGAGGACCAGAAGTCCTTGGTATTACTGAGGACAAACAAACAAACAAACGAACGATCAAACAAATAAACTGTTCAGCTTTATGGTACTCGTTATTAGATGCGCTGCCGTGTTTTGTTTCGTAAGAGTTTCAATGGCTAAACGGTGAGTTTAATATTAGGGCAAACGCCAACTAAAATACACACAGAGACGTGTTTTCCTGGTTCTGACTTCTGGAAAAAATGCACGAAATAGGCGTCTGCGGCTGTACCATAGGCTCAATTTAGCTGCTATTCATGATAAACTCTTACTGCCAGATCAATGGAATAATTTCGTGGTTGAGATCAGTCTAAAGATACGTTCAAGGTCAGGTCCCGGGAACCAAGCAAGGTCACTTGATTGTTTAGTTGTCCAGCCAGGGGTCAATAATTGCTCCATAATGAGGATGTGACCGCTTGAGGCCCAACGGATAAAGTCTGAGGACATTACGTTAGATTTGTTATCGTATTAGGCGTACGGTTAGTGCTGCATTGCAGTGGAGCCGTCCTGACACGAGGATATACCTGTCTCGTTACACCGAAATGAACCGAAAGGGAGTTCTGGTGGCTCCTTGGAAGTAAAGGAACAAACGAAGTCTTGATGATTGTTACTTTAAGGCAGTGTCAAGAGAGTAGGAGGTACCTCTCGTTCTTGCCGGACTAATTCGACTGCAATGCAGCATGGTACTACCTTATTTTTGTAATTTGTAATTTACATCGCAAAGTTCAATACTTTGGTCATACTTCTATCCTTGTGGCATAAATTGAATTTAAGAGTCATGGCAGCGGTAGGCCCGAGAGAAAAGCTATTATTTTGACTTTTGGGACCCTTTTTTTTGCTGACGCGGGGTAACGTATTTACGCGCTTTCACTGGCCTTGGGTGGCATCCAGTGGTGTTTGGGGCTTGTGGCACATTATAGTGCCGAATACCCACAAAAACGACCACGAGTGCCATCACTGCCACCTATGGTGTGGTGCCCCGGAACAGCAAATCATCAGGGCACCTCGACGACTAGTCAGCCCCTTAGAGACCGACGCCACCTCCACAGATGGGGTTGTCCCACACCACAGGACAGCCCCACTAACTTTGGGACAGTGCAATGGGGTGAGTTTCCCATCCTCGCCCCTTGCCCCGTGCTCAATAGCGCCGTCTCATTGTTTTTGCTCTTTTGTTCCCTCTCCTTATAAGAGGGGTACAAAGTGCATACACCTCCTCGGTTCAATTAGCTTCGCCTAAGGTGTCTCGAATCACCCCAGGCCACTGAGCCCCACCGCCACGACAAGCCTTGAACCATGGTAGGGTGACTTTAGGGTCCCGCAACTAATTTAGAATGTAATACAGAATGAAATAAAGTCCCAAGCGACTTCGGGATCTTCAAGTAAAGAGTATATTTACCTGTTCCTTAAACGCTGGGCCTGCAAGACGCCTAGTCTTGCTGATGTCTATGGGCGGCGGTAGGAGGAGAGGGCAGAGAAGAGGATGCTATGCACTGAGGAGATGTTTATTTTGTAGTAAATGGCGTCCTACCGGCACCCATAGATAACCGTATAATTAAATCATGCAGATGCGTTGTTCTCCTAAACTTCTCCACTACAATGGACCACTGGCTACTCATCGCATGAAACGCGATAGCATAGCTGTCACTTCTTGTTACCTCACCGTTCGTGCCGGCAAAATTCGCCTGTAATAGAGCATGGCACTACCTCTAAGCTTATCTTTATCTACAAGTACATTTTTATAAAAAGTAACTCATATTACCCCTTGTCGAGAACCTGTTACACAAGTCCTTACGGTACTTAGCACAGAGCTAGGCTAACGTGCACAGATAAAACCACAGGTTATATTATATTTTGTTGCATGTTGAATCCTCTGTGTGGCATCCTTACGGCCGGCCCACAGGACCAACATTCATCATCAACGAGTTTGTCCCCACATTGAGCGACCCCTACACCGTCGCTTCTTCACTCCGGAATTGTTATGTAAGCTTGTTGTTGTTCTCGTCCCCTCCAAGGGGTCATCGGAAACTTACAAACTGCATGAAGTGACGGCATGACTATCACTTGACGGCTGTGTCACATGAACGTTAGTTCGGGTTTAATTCAACTGTAATGTAGCGGGGAATTACCTCTTTCAAAATTAAAAGTTATCCCGTTGTGATTTCACAACCCTGATCAGTGAACCCTGATCAGTGAACCCACCTTGGTTCAAGTCCTGTCGTGGTGGTGCTGTTCCGTAACCTAAGGATTCGAACCTTGCGCGATATCACTTGAATCGAGGGGGTTGCTCTTTGAATTCCTCTTATAAAAAATGACGGAAGTAAAGAGCAGAAGGGACAGGCCCTGTTGAGGTTGAGAATTGCGTTGCAGCGTCCCTAGCTCATCAGTTGTTCTGTGGTGCGTGACAACTCTTTAATGGAGGTCATTTAAGGAATTGAATAGCCATTGCGTATAGCCATAGTGTGACCTGACGATTATCAGACTCGGGGTACCTGACCAAAGGCGGCACTGATGATACTCGCGGTGTTTATAGAGGGTATTCTACTATTTTGATATGTTGCCAGTCCCACACACCATCAAGACTCACGATCACATCAGAGGTAGATAACCGCGCTTAAGGATAAAAAATAATTCCTACGCCATAAAAAAGCGAATGATGACAATTAATTTAGACATCGCCTGCAGCCTCAAGAGCTCTTAAGGAAAAAGTTATTTTCGCCTTGACATGTACTTAGTGGTTAATGAAATGTGTAATTGATTTAAACGACCAATAATTACGTGATTATTAATTAGGAGAACGCGGTAATAGTTTTTAATATAACACAAAAGATAATAGATGCAACTATATCTTGACCCCTGGGCAAATTCATTAAATGGGGGATGAATTTTCATTTAATTAACTTAGTAACTAAGTAATTGATATAATAATTAATTAACTAAGTAAATGCAGCTGCCAACTGGTAAATTGATTATTAATAATTTTACACCTAAGTGAAGTCGGGACTGAACATTTTATATGAAAAATGTTAAACAAAGTAACTAATATTACGTATTTAATTTATTCTAATTATGTAGGCGACATCAAAATATAAAATTTCATGGGAATTTATGGGATTTGACTTCCTTCCGTAATGTTAAGAAATTATTATTGTTACAAAATTATGAAAATAATGTGATTTTCACGTAGTAATTTAAAAATAATATAATTATTTTAATAAGGAATGATAATAATAAGTTGTTTTTTTTACTATAAATAATGTTCTAACGAGCATTTCATTCATTTTTTTTTACTGGCGACCGACACCCATAAACATCGGCATACTTGTGATAAAGACGGGTTGACTTCCTTTCCTCTCTAAAATGGGCATCAGGAAACTTGTGACTTTGTCGTCACCCAAAAGACCAAGCTGTATTGCAACCGAATTGAGTGGGCACGAGTGGGGTGCCTCGCTCTCATTACACCATCATAAAGAGACAGCTTACTATTGTGGTGTCGGTGACTTTCCGGTGGCCCATAGTTGACGAGAATGGAAGGAGGGCGACACACCTGCATAACCTGTACGCCGATGTCTGTGGACGTCGGTTGTGCTCGTTAGTTTAGCAGATATATCGCATGACACCGCCGGAAAGTGACACGACACGGGACTCGGTGGCCCGTTGGTGGGGAGCAGCAAAGGCGGACAGCGCATAGTCATTATATGGATGTTCGTAGGTAGCCGTAGTCATATACAGGCCCCAGCATCCCGTTTGCCCCTATATTAAAAAATGCAGTTATCACTACGGGACCTTCAGTGTAGTCGGCCGATAGGAACCGCGGGGTTTTAGTGCGTGCTCACCAAATTCTACCCTGCACCGCTGGCAGAAAACAGTCGCGCACACCTGCGCCGTCTCGATCCCAGTGCAATCCGTCGCACACAAAATAATATACAACAATAACAGTTTTAAATGTGTTGTAATTTATTCTATCGCTGTATTTTATTTTACCTTGAAATTGCGAATTAATTTATGTGTGGATATTTGCATGTTATGAAAAAATCTATGGATGAAACGGATGTCGATCGACCGGCATCGTGATCGTTCAAGGGCTCCGATATCGCGTTCGTCCCCCTCTACTAAACAAAAGGAGCACCCCGCAGCTTTACCGGCGTCACTCAGCTGCTACTGGTCGCGGAGCCATGGTTTCCAGCCTTCCTCGACTAATGGGCTATTTGACACTGAAAGAATTTTTAAAACAGAACCAGCTGTTCCTGAGATTAGCGCGCTCAAACTAACAAAAGACTTGTTACTTTGTAACGTTCGTATAGTATAGACAATTGCATGCCCCGTGGTCTAGCGGTGATCTCGTTCAGCCTCGGTCACAAGGTGGCGCGTCGCACCAGCGCTGCTGGGATCTATCAGTTATTTGGGTAGGAGGATGTGGTGTCATGTTCTATGCATGGCACTAACTCCTCCCATGCAGCGTGGCACTACCTCTTCCCATGCAGCGTGATACTACCTCTTCCCGTGCAGCGTGGCACTATCTCTTCCCATGCAGCGTGGCACTACCTCTTTCCATGCAGCGTGATACTACCTCTTCCCGTGCAGCGTGGCACTACCTCCTCCCATGCAGCGTGGCACTACCTCTTCCTCCATCGTGGCACTACCTCCTCCCATGCAGCGTGGCACTACCTCTTCCCATGCAGCGTGATACTACCTCTTCCCGTGCAGCGTGGCACTACCTCTTCCCATGCAGCGTGACACTACCTCTTCCTGCAGCGTAGCTCTACCTCCTTGCATGCGGCGTAGCACTACCTCTTCCTGCAGCGTAGCTCTATCTCCTTCCATGCAGCGTGGCACTACCTCTTCCTGCAGTGTGGCACTACCTGCTCCCATGCAGCATGGTACTACCTTTTCCTGCAGCGTGGCGCTACCTCCTCCCATGCAGCGTGGCATTACCTCTTCCTGCAGCGTGGCACTACCTCCTCCCATGCAGCGTGGCACTACCTCTTCCTCCAGCGTGGCACTACCTCCTCCCATGCAGCTTTGCACTACTTCTTCCTGCAGCGTGGCGCTACCTCCTCCCATGCAGCAAGTCACTACCTCTTCCTAAAAAGTTCTGTTTCATTTCATTTTTTTTAATAATACGAAAATGTCCTCTTACCACCCTTTCTTATGGACGCGTGTTTTTTTTATTCCTATTTATTTGATAAACCATAGATCAGAACACGATTAAGTCGGCTCAGAATAATGACATTTATGGACTGTGTTGCTTAGACAATTTGTGTAAACTACTTGAGAACGACAAGACACGAGACACAAAAAAAGACATAAAAACAAAATATTTTTGTGAATAATACCAATTGTAACAAGAGTTGTATGACCAAGAAGTTTCGTCTTTAAATACGCTCACGATATTTTTTTTAAAGGAGGGGTGCGCTAGTTAGAGGGTGGGTCATTTTCAAGGTCCCTTAGATCAGAATTGGCGTATGTTACCTGGTCCGACTGCGATTGTACACTCTCTATTTCCCGTATTTTTATGGGACAGCAGTCCGACATGACTGGAGTGAAATCAGACGACGGTTCCCCCCAGTCATGATAGATCAACGAGCTCTTCCAACCCCCACGATAACGCAAGACCGACTTTAGCCGCCGCGCGTGAGTTGTCCCCCTCGTAGGCATTTCTACTTAGAAATCATAATAGTCACTTTATGTAACATTAAAAAACTATCGGGATGCATCCTTCCCATCTGCTGGAAAGTAGGGATGTCTGTCACCCTAGCGACCGCAACGTCACCTAGACCGTCGCCCGACGTGTCTTATAGTAATTTAGGAGGAGGTAGTGCCATGCTACCTATGAGGAGACAGTGCCATGCATAGTGACACTACATCCTCCTATGCAACGGAATTGAGCCAGCACGACCGGGGAGGTACCTCTCGCTCACTTGATACCGTAGTAAATTGACATCTACGGTGTCGCGTTTCGTGCAGTTTGTGAGTAGCTGGTGGCCCATTGGGTGGGACGTGAAAATAAGGGCAACGCATCGGTAGTAGTTATGCTGATGTTCATAGGCGACGGTAGTCGTAGAGGGACTCCGATTTCTCCTACGTCCCCCTATAGTATAAAAACAAAAAGTATTTGACATAAACTAGGTCATCAGAACAAGACAGATAAGTGTCAAACCTAAATCGCAGGTCCAGCAAATTAGAAGAGTTTAATTTTATGCGACCTAATTTAATGACTTTTTAAGAACACTCGAATTATGATTCGCCAGTCTGTACAAATTTTGTTTTTTATCTAATATTAATCTTAATACTATAAGGGTGATGTGTTTTTGCTCCCTGGCATACACACAACTGCTCCGGTTCTTCCTTGACCGTCGGACGCAAGGTCACGTAAATATCTTAGGTTAGGTTTATCTGTAATTGGCAGGATAATAATTTAAGTTTTTCTGTTGCCGGTCAGTAAAAATAGTTTGATCGCATGTATATGACATTTAGGAGCTAGAGCATTTAGTAGGTAATTAAACACTTTCAAAGTAACTTGAGAAACCGGATCAGGAAACAATTCAACAATTTAAAAATCCTAGTAAACGTTTTAGTAGTTATTAAGATTTCAATGTACCACGAGTGCTGCTTCAGTTTTATTGCATTGGAAGCAAATGAGCAGTCGGGCCACGTGGGGTATGTGATCATCAATGCCCATAGACATCCGCAACACCAGAGGTCTAGCATTGCCGGCCTTTTCCGGTTAGCTAAGCTCTGTTTATGAAGATGTTAAAGGAGATCATCAACTTTCTTAATTTTTTTCGATTTTCCCATCGTAATCATCAGCCGGACATAGCCCTCCCCCATAGAGCACCATGCAGCGGCTCCCCGCCACCTTAACCAAGTCGTCAGTCTACCGGGTGGGAGGGCGTCCCACTCTCCGTCTTCCCATACCAGAATAAATATGCATTGAATGATGACTCATGCTAACGCGAGTATTTCTCATTGCATTAAATATAATGATGGGAGCCAACTTCAGCATGCCCAGAGGCTGCTGATCTTGTAACCAACTCGGTAACTTGTGACATCTGGTCATCCGTGATATCAGTCCAGCCGTGACCATGGACGCTATGCAGCTTCACAACGATAATTTCGAACTTGAACCCTAATGCTAAAAGGGGTCCAGGTCATTATTATGATGGCGTCAGCCTGTTAAGAAGAATACATATTATTATAATTTATCTGTGATCTGGCGGCGAAGACCCTCGATTTAATTAACGTTGATTCACTTAATTATCGCCGAGATTGAACACGCTTCTACAGATGTTGTTGAAGTGTGGAAACCTCGGTGACAAGATAAAATATTGTATTTTAGAATTAAATGTAACATAATGTTCTCATAAAAAAGAAAAGAAAAAATAAATTCCTTCATGCCTGTTATCCGCAGAGGTAGGCAGAGGTGTGCTAGTACATCCACAACTCGTAATTTCAGTAGATATACTAGCACACCCACGATTAGCCAAGGTACTGAGGCCCATGATGTCATAGGTGGCAAGCCCATGACCACTTCGGGCACATTGAAATCCCGGATAATGTAATGCGTGCTCAGAATAATCTGAGAAACATTTAGTAACAGTTGCCCGACCTGGGGTTCGAACCCAGGACCCCACGGCTAACGGTCTTAACAGGCGACACCCGCACCGTTACACTACAGAGGCGATGGTTGTTATTATGTTGATATGTGTTTTCACATATAAACTGTTACAAGTAAACGCGCAGAGGTCTAAATTCGATCTTAATTGTTAATAAATCATTCGACCTCGTGGACAATTTGACCGTTACAATGAATATGTTTATAGTGACACGGGTTGTGTTGACAAGAAGTTTTGTAAATCGTAGTGTGGATAGCGTTTTAGTGAACTAAAATATTATTCACTAACAGTCCGTCCCGGCTTCGCACTTAAACTGCCCCGAAATATGACAAAAATCATTGATTTATAGAAAATATAAAAATTATAAATTTCAATTTCGGCCTCGCAAATGTCGCACGTTACAATGATCAGCAGATGTAAGTTATGAAGACCAACATCTCTCGGGACAGCCGTCTGTCAATAATTGCTGCAGCTATATAACTATTTTTTTATAGAATAGGGGGCAAACGAGAAATCGAGGCCTTTTTAAGACTACCGACGCACATGAACATAATTACTATGCCGATGCATTTTCCCCGTTCCCCCACGCCGATGGCCCACCGGCTACTGGCAAACCTCATGAAACGCGACACTGAATATGTCACTTTGCTGTATTATGTGAGCGAGGTGTACCTCCCCGGTCGTGCCGGCCACATTTCGTTGCATAGGTGGATGCAGTGTAATGCACCATGCATGACACTACCTCCTCCTGCGCAGCATGGCACTACCTCTTCCTAAATGAATATCTAATATAATATAAGGATCTACTTTGATATTATTTTCATGGTTACGTTTTTCATAACGATCAAAACGTTTTAAACCTATCTTCACTGTAGGATCATTATAATAATAAAATATTTTTTTAATTGGTGCAGTAGCTTCGGAGCCTATTCAATCCTCTTTATAACACTACTACAGATTAAATGCACAGAGCATAAACAATTTTAGCGCTCTACACTTAACACTTTACTCTACACATGAACAATAAGGCCAACAAATCAGATGCTCTTCTGTACGCAATTTTTTTTTTACAAAATGGGTACAAAATTTTGCTCCACGTAAAAATATAATAATTTCTAGGGAAGAGGGAAAGTGTCTAAATTTGTTTATGACAGGAAATCTCATAGTGCTTCACAGTTTAGACCATACGATCGAAGTAAAACTTAGTAACAAACTGAACTTTATTCCATGTACTGGCTATGAGAGGTAAAGAGAAATAGAATGGATGATGCTAATCCTACTCGCACATATTTATTACTGTTACAACTTCCGTTGGCGTTGTTTTCGTAACATACTCGTAGCGGTTGTATTAACTTAATGAATATGCTCACTTGATACCGCCGTGAAGTGACATCTACGGTGTTGCCGTTCGTGCGGTGTGTGAGTAACTGGTGGCCCATTGGCTGATGTTCATGGGCGTCAGTAGTCGCAGAAAGGCTTTGATTGCTCCATTGTCCCCCAAGTAACCAAACACTACTTTGGACTAACATACGCTATGTTTTATGACTAACTGTGCTACATGGTTTCTACTACACAAAAATGTCTAACGCGGACGGAAAATATAATTTTCTCTTCAAAATATAACTATTAACTTTAGAAGCTATGTATGCTTACTGACGATTTCCTGTATCTTAAAAAAAATCATAAATTTTTTTTCACCCAGTTTGAAAGTTTCTGGGGTATAAAAAGGACGAAATGATAACCACCTTTTTGTAATATGACAATAGTAGCATCCATGGACTTATCACAACACGTAAGCCTTTGTTTTCTGCTTTTTTTTTTTTGGTGACGCGGTGAAATGCATTTACGCACCTTCACCGGTGGGGTCCAGTAGTGCGTGGGACTCGCGGCACATCATAATAGCCGATAACCCGCAGAAACCACCGCCAGTGCCGCCTCTGATGAGGTGCAAGGGAGTCGAAAGGCTCCGATTGCTCCTTTGTCCCCCTATATTATAAAATAAAATCAACAACAACAATAATACATCTTCACGCCAGATCCTTAATGTGATAGGTGAAGGAACGGAGCGCCACATATCACGATCCCTACCATACCACCACCACATTCAATACTCTCTACTTAACAAACATACGGTGGCGAAGGTACTTGACATCTGAAGATTCGGTCATCATCCGATTAATCTGATCATGGTGTGTCAGTCTTGGTCTTCCTCGGAACCTACAGCCCTGCACATTCGCATTTTATATCTGTTTTGTTAACCTTTCCCTGCCCTACATCACTCTACACGCGCCAACCAACAGAGCACGCCATTTCTCATATTTACATCGACACTTTCACTAACACCCAAGATCCCTCTCATTTCATTATTACCAACACCATCGGATTACGTCACATATTTTTCGCAATGACCTCATCTCAACCTCATCTCTGTGTTTATTCTACTTTCATAAACTTTTTCACATACCCTCCGTTCCATATAATGACTTTGGGATTAGCACACGACTATGTAATTTCCTTAATACTCGATTCACTCTGTTCCCTGCACAGTCTCCTTGCGACATGTGAGTGTATCATCCATCTCTGCTAAAAGCACAACCAAGATATACAAACTCATTCACTTGTTCACCAACACTAAATCATCGACAACAACTTCTACGTCCATGTCTTATCATGAATTATAATATTTATAATATTACGGTTCTAATGCATTTCTGTTTCATTCGTGAATACAATCATTCAGCCGGATTGCTTATGCAACAAATTATATATTAAAACATTCCTAGAATCGTTCCATATGTTGGTAAAATCCGCAAGAAAGTACATTCGATTATTGATTTTGTGAAAATCAATGACTTTCAAACAGCTTTTGTTTCAGAATATGTATTTTAGTTTTCCTTAATTATATAAATAAATGAAATAATTATAATAATTAACTATGAAAATATAACAAAGTTGTGATTATAATATTAAAATATAAATAAATTAATGGCAATTTTTTTCAATATGCAAATCTTAAATGAAAAATTTTACGATAATAATTTTATATTTTTAGCATTAATTCATAATGTTGCATTGAACTGAAAATAATTACTTATATGATTAATAAAAAAAAACATTTAAAAATCACATTTCCCTTAAAGTGCGAGCCTTCGACGTAGAAACGGATATAACATATTTTATAGCCGCCATCGCAGTGCATGTTCATATATAAATAAAAAGCGTTTACATAAGGCCCAGACTTTTAAGTTTGAAGTTTAGGAAGAGGTTTAGGATGAGGCCAAGCTGCATAGGAGTAGGTATGCGAAGCGGAATCGGGCCGGCACAGGGAGGCTGCTCTCGTATGATAGTTAGCAATATTTTTACGTTATGACGTAAAACGACAAATAGCAAGACGCCGTTTGTCGTTTTCCGCGGGGATAAGGGCCGGCAACGCGTCTGCACAACGGCCGAGAAAGGTTCCAACTACTCGACTTCCCCCTTATACTATACAAAATACGTGTGCTGTTGAGCACACCGCCGAAATATACATTCCTTAATGATATAAATCTATGTTATGAGAGAAAGATAATTGGCTACTATATCGCTCTCTCCTGTCCCTACAATATTATACGGGCAGACTGCTAATAAACTGTACACACTAAAAGAGGGTGTTCAGTAATCTATTCGGATACCAAATATGTAATAAATAGGTACGTAATGTTTCACCAAGTTATCTTAAAAAATATTAATTTATAGACACCGTATAGCTGACCGCATTTTTAACTTGGCGCACGTCCGCCTGAACCTGCGCTCGGCCTGCCTCTGTAGGCACTCGCGGGCCGCGAGCATGGTGACCATAGTCCCTAAAAATATTTGGACTAAATTCCGCGTGTTTCCATAAACAATGATTTCGTTTATATGGTTTTTTAGATACATATTACGTTACCTATTGTGTTCTTCGATATGTACAATATTTTACCTGGCCGCCTGTATAAGAAACGCAATTTTCTCAAGGCACTACAAATTTCTCACCCGTGTACTTACGCGTTACAGACTTCGGTGTATCTTACGGGTGTAACTGCATGTGATCAAACGCCATCACTTTGTGTGACAGAAGAGATGCGGCGGGACGTAGTTATCAGGTGCGGCGATAGCTTCACAATTGCGCAAATATAGATTACAATCTAAATTTACATAGAACCTTACATCCCGGAATATATGACGACTACCTCCAGCCTGTAGAGTCTGGAGGCCGGTTGAGACGATACTGTCTTCTCGTATCGACACCACGGGACAGAATTGAGATCATCGTCGTCGCCGATGATGATGTGACACTGTGTCGTGACGAGAGATAATATTGATAGAGACGGGATGTCAAAGGTAGTAATATGACTGCATCATTGATTCAAACGTTCTTGTGATGGTGGGACCCAAGTAGGTTGCGGTAAACTCAGGCTAAGTCTATTGAACCGAGGGGAATGCTCTTTGCATCCCCCTTATATAAAGAGGGGACTAGAAAGAGTAGGCTCACGGGGGATGAGACGGAGATGGGAAACTCACCCCATAGCACTGTCCCAAACTTAGTGGAGTTGTCCTGTGGTGCGTGTCAATCCTGCTGTAGAGGAGGCGTTGGTTCCTTAGAGGACTGACTAGCAATCGCCAGCAGGTGCCCTGATGCCTTGTAGTCCGGGGCATCTCACCAAAGGCGGCACTGATGGCATTGGCGTTGGTTTTTTGGGTATCCGGCACTACCACGTGCCGCGAGTCCCATACACCACTGGACCACACCAGGCCGGTGAAGGCGTGTAAATGCGTTACAGCCCGTCACCAAAAAAAAAATGCAGTTATATGACGAATATAGAATAGAGTGGGAAGATGAGGAAGCAGTACTATCTCTGTCCATCTAATTTCGCATTGCGCATAGAGGATTGAATGAAAAAAGAGAGACAGAGTGTACTACATTTGCTGTCGCTTTCGACTTAAGACTACCGGGTTTTAGTCTGGCTTCCCCTCTCTATATATGTTATCTCTATTGTACTGCACGTGAGTCACTTATGTAGTTGCAGCATCATCAAATGCACTTGCGATTGTATCAGACAGTCAATCTGATGCTGGTGCAACGTGACAATAGATCTTCAACTGTAGTAACAGGTCGTCCATGCTGCATTGCTGCAGAACTGTGACACCACGACCGGGGAGGTACCTCTCGCTGTCATGATACCGTCTTACGACAGCAACCAAACCTGTCGCGTTTCGTGCGGTGTGGGAGTAGTCGGTGACCCAATGGTGGGGGGAAGGAAAGGTCGGTAACGTATCTACATAATAAAGGCTCCGATTCTTCAGTTACCCCCCTATATTATAAAAAAACTGTACCACTACTAAATTGTTTATAGTCAGTGTGCGAGAGAGAAGTTGGATGTGTGTGATACCTTGTTCGGTTTCCTGTTACACCGTGTTGGTATGTTCATACAAGAAAAAACATCTTTTAAAGTGAAAAATTTTGGTGCATTGAGCTCTTTGAGTGAGCATATTGTTCGTCACCGAACTCAGCGCGTGTCACCGCGTAGCTGCATTACAAATAAAGTATTCACTTTTGTCGGCTGATACATGACTGTGTCTGTTTCTTATAACACAGGGGGAGAAACAAGTAATCGGAGACGTTTGTTAACTATGGACGCTCACTAACATCCACACATACAGATGTGTTCATTTTACCCCATGCCCTAATGTCCCATTGGCAAGTCACAAACCGCACGAAACGCGACAGCATATTCGACTGAAAATTGGCCTGCAATGGAGCATGACCCTATGAGCTGGAGCTGGTTCCCCCTAGACTGTAGACTAATGATGATGACTCACGCTGCACGTAGGCACCACGCACTTAGCGCATGTGCAATATTTACATAGACAACATGCAATTAATTACATGTAATAATTACACTTAGGGAAGAGGTAGTGCCATGTTGCATAGGAGGACGTAGTACCATGCATGATCCATGACACTACTTCCTCTTGTGCAACGGAAATGTGTCGGCAGGACAGGGGAATTACCTCTGGCTCACATGATACCACTCTTCAGTGATGCTTTTCGTGCGGTTTACGAGCTGGTGGCCCGTTGAGGAGAGAAACAAATTGGCGTAGTAATTATGTGGATGTTCATGGCCGTCCGTAGTCGTATAAAGGCGCCGATTTCTCGTTTGTCCCCTATTCTATATAATTTTTTTTTTATGAATAATATTTATATTTACAATTGTGTCTTTTCATAATTGTTATGTAACTATGTTAGAGTTAATGTAACGAGCAGCGAACGCGACGAGCAGCCGGAGATAACGAGCAGCTAGAGGTCAAGGTCTCAAGAGACAGTGATTTCCCATGACTCAGCCTTGTCGTGACGGTGGGGCTTTTTTTGGCGACGCGGGGTAACGCATTCACCCGTCAAAACCTCCGCAACCATCAGCGCCGTCATTGTGATGTCCCCTGGAACTGTTAATCATCAGGACGCTTGGAACGACAAGCCAATTCTAGGGAACTACCGCCACCCTCGCATAGGCTTGTCACTTCAGAACAATCCAACTATGAGACAGAACTAGGAACCGCCTGCTACATGGCTGCTGGATCCTGTTTCCGCTTATCCTCTTAGTTCTATAAGATACCCCTATCAAAGATTAACTCCATCGGCTGATGGGACCTCCCGGACTGTCAAAGGTTGAACCATGTTGTGGGCTGTGGATGCAGTATCAAAAGCTACTTGTAAAATTACCTTTATTCAAGGTTTACTCTGAAGCTTAAACTAAGTAATTTCCATAAGGATTACTGTTATTTTTATAACCTCAAGAATTTCCCTCCCCTCATTTTAGTCCTAAATCATCAGACCTTCAGTAACATGTAGACTGTAAGCTTGACCTGGAATCGCATTCTTAAAATAATAATTTTAAAGTATGAAACAGTTTAATCCCGAAATTATTGATTCTGTAGTCCAGAAGTGTGGGGAGTGGCTGCTAGATGCGTTAGTGTTGTGCACAGAGTATATATAACGATTGGAGGTAGCCGCTGGCGCAGTACGCGTTGTCCCTTGCTTGCATAGACTTGCACTTACAAAAAACACAGCGAGTATTTTCAACAAGGATCGCGCGTGGTGTGAATAGTGATCTCGTGTTTTATTTTATTGTCCCGTAATACTGTAAGTTAATTAATTTTATATCTAATTAGTTTTTAAGTTTTATATAGTTTATGTTTTTCTTATCATATATAGTTTTATCTTAGCTCAAGGGTCTTATATATGTTATGTTATGGAGGAAATTCCAGTTGATCTCCCCACTGTAAGGTAGATAACTTTATATATTATTACCACAGTTATTTATTTTTCAATTTACAGGTTATCTGATGTTAACTGATGATGATAAGTCGAAACCGGTCGTAAATGCAAATCGAATAATAAATAATTGTGGAAATAGTATATAAAGCTAATTAATTTATTGAAGTGTTAACATGAATTTCCACCAAGGAGTGACAATACATTCAATCAACTATGATGTTAGGAAACTTGAGTCAAACAGGCATAGGTCTTACATAAAGTATTCACTTTTACGGAAAAGCCGGTTGATTTCGAATCAAGTGTTATCCGTTTTACAATATTTCTTTTTGTAATCACAGTTATTTACACAACTATGATTTGCATTTTGGATAATTTTGAATTAAAAAATAAACAAATTGGATTCGTTAACGATGGAGGCTGTATAGAATAGTACATAAGAAAAGAGGCTTTATGTTTTAACTAACTGTGCCCTACTGTTCTATCGTATCAAGGATGTAAGCATTATCCTTTTGTATGCTTTCTATTCTGTCTAAGCTTGAATTTAGCGTGAGAGCCTGAGTTGTGTTGTTATTCGTGTTAATTTAATATGAGTGCGATTATTTAAAATGACAGCGTAAAAAATATTTTCTATAATTTATATTATAATTATAAAAAATATTTTTACGCTGTAATTTTTTTCTAAATTATTATATAAAATTTACAGCGTATTTTTTATAAAATAACAACTATTAATAGGTATTTTATTGAAAGATAAAAATATAATCCTAGATATTACAAATATACCTAATACATATCATGTAAAGCGTTGATCCAAATTTCAAGTAGGGATTAATCTTTTATTTTAGATTGATTATTCCTCGGTTATACAAGATAGATTTCCAACATCGAAATGTTTTTCCACTAGTAGATAAAATTTCCTACTAGCGAGTTTCCTGCTCCTAAAAGCGAGTCTGATATATCCATGAAGGGTTCCGCAGTAGCTAACAAAAAATAGCATGTCTCAAGAGACACTTAATCGATTTTGTTTTTTTTTTTAATTCTTTAACCTTGGAGTTTTTATTTAATTCTTGAAACATAATTTTGTTTTCCACTTTTCCGCTCGGTAGTTCTAAAGTTTGATGGCGGTCAGTTTTTACTCTTTTGGAAAAGAATATATCATATAGTGTTAGCAAAAACAAATTAGTTCACACGAATAAGAAAATTCATCCCTCAGTTACCTGTATTGTATGCTAACCTCAGTAATTTCATTTTACGAAAGCGTATTACATAATTTAGTAGCGGTTCACGGAAGCTTCATAAAGTATAAAATACAAATAACAAATACACAATACCCATAGTTTCCGAGTAAAATATCTATGACGTACGGACGGACAGACAAAAATGATGAAACTATAATGGTTCCGTTTTTTGATATTTGGCTACGGAACCCTAAAAATAGCCCTAAAAACCACGAAATATAAGGAAACATATCTGTATTATACTAGCGATACGCCCTAGCTTCGCCCGTGCATAACAGGGGTCTGATTCTTACCTATATACTTTAAATTATTGCTCGGAAGTCGCTCTATCCATGGTTGAAAACCGCATGAAAAACCATTTATGAGAAAATCGACCACATACAAACATAAAGCTTTTGTGAACTTTGTTTAACAATTTATTCAGACTATATATCACTCACTATTAATGAATATTAACGATCCACCCCGGCTTTGCCTGTGAATAACAAGAGCCGGATTACGTACTAGAAGCTTCATGGAGAACCGCTTTATCTGTTGGTGAATACATTAAAATTCATTCAGTAAATTTTAAGAAAATCGATCTCATACACACACACAGCTTTTTGGGACTTTATTATATATAGATATAGATTTTAAGAAAGAGGTAGTGCCATGCTGCATAGGAGGATGTAGGGCCATGCCCCACTACATCCTCTTATGCAACGGAATTGGGCCGGCACGACAGGGGAGGTACATCTCACTCTAATAATACCGCCTTAAACTGACACCTTCAGTGTCGCGTTTCGTGTGGTTTGTGAGCAACTGGTGGCCCATTGGGGGGGGGGGGGCGAAGGAGGCATCGGCATAGTAATCATGTGGATGTTCATGGGCGTCGTAAAAGGGTTTCCGATTGCTCCGATTTCTCGTTTGTCCCACTATTCTATATAAAAAATAGATAGATAAAAAATATATGCGTTATTCTGAGTTACATACAATTGTATGTGTTGATATTGTGCAAGGCCCCGTCGAATATGACACATTCTTTGCTATTGAAAAATTTAATGATATTTGAAAGGCGAAATTAATCATTGCCCAGGTACTATACCTAGTCTAAACATAAACTTATTTTTTTACCCCTTGGTGACTTGGTGTCTTTACAACAAAAAAGATTTTCCTCGTGTCATCAAGTTTTCTAAAAAATAATTGGGTAGGAATTAGCTTTAATTTTGTTTTAACACACTTATTTTTGATGTCTTAAATTTACGCGAATGTTACGCGATCTATTGGTGTGACTGTTTTCTTCAGGATTTATAAGATAGAAATAGCTGTATCACATATAATAAACCATGTACTCCTGCCCCCGGGGGGATTCGATCCCGCGTCCTGCCTACCAATGCGTTCGCCGGTCATCAACGAATTGAACCAAGGACTTCACAATGTAAAACCCACATACAACCCCAAATGTGTACAATATTATTTAAATATTTGCATAGTGTTTGCATGATATAAGCCTGTGTGTGAAATCCTTCGAGCATAATGAGATCACAAAAACACTACCGTATTTCGACACTATTACAACGACACTATATTCGACACTATAGAAATATTTATCTTTTACCGGTCCCATACAAGTAGAACTCGATATACTTCCGTGTGTAGAGTATAACGTTTTACTCTACACACGGATAACAACATTATCATTAAAGATTTTTTTTGCTATAGGGAACCCTAAATGCAGTAAGTTAAAAAAATATTGGCAACTGGTGATGATTTTTTAAAAATTACAGCAAAAAAAAGTGTTAAAGGATAATTTTGTTTTCCGTCTGTAGAATAAGAGCGATAAAGGATAAATGTTCTTTCAGTGAACACCAAAGGACCGACTGCTCTTCGCACCGAACCTTGTTTAGTACATACTATCTCCATCAGCGTGGCCACCAAAAGTCTCTAACTATTCGATTTTTTAGTATTAGGGGGTAGACGAGAAATTCTAGCCTTTTACGACTTCCGACACCTATGAACATCCACATAATGACTATGCCGTATTGCTGCCCTCCTCTACTCTTCCTCTCCAATGAACGGCTACTCACAAACCGCACGAAACGCATCACCGAAGATGTCAGTTTGCGCTGTTATCATGTGAACGAGAGGTATGTTCCCGGTCGTGCCGGCATAATTCCATTGCAATGCAGCATGATACTACCTCTTACTATATCTCGTTTGCCCCATTATGCTACATAAAAGGTGACACAATAAATAATATTGCAGTTCAAGGAGAGATATGTTCCATAGAACAATATTGATATCATTTTTCTCTCATGTGGCGTCATTGAATGCAAAACTCCATGTTCTCAAGGAAGTAAGTATTTTTACAAACCAGTTTGTACCCGCGACTTCGTCTCCTTCGCTTATATCGTAGTCATTTGGTTTTAAGCTGGTGACCCATTGAGGGGAATTTAATAGAGGGCAACGAATCGGCATAGTAATTATGCTGATGTTCGTGGGGGTCGGTAGTCGTAGAAAGGCTCCGATTGCTCGTTTGGCCCCCTACAATATAAAAGACGTAATTCCATGCTGCGTTGCTGCTTAATTGCGCCGGAGCTACCGTGGAGGTACCTCTCGCTTACGTGATACTGAAGTATAGTGACAGTGACGCTGTCACGTTTCGTGTGGCTTTTGAGTTTTCGATGGGTCATTGTAGGGGAGGAGGATGGAGGGCTGAACAGAGAATCTACATGGGCGACGGTAGTTCTGCCTGCTCGTTTGTCCCCTTTAACCTAAAACCACTTCTGGGCTTGCCCTAACAAATTTCCCGGTCATAACTTTTTACACTACTTCATTACCAACATGTTTTGATTACCAACGTTGTAGTGATGGCAAAAAATACTAGGAAAAAATTTGAAAAAAGGTTTGGTATATTTTGTGCACAGTTCTTTTATCGGTTCTAAAGATAATTATTATTTTTTGAAAATTCTTTTACCATTAGAATCCTACATTATCAGTGATGAATAAAGGCTGTACAACATATTCTCAGTGATTATGAAAACTACCATATATCAAAGTGAATCCTTATTTAGCTGCAGAAATTATTGACAACTAGTTGTTCCAGCACACATTGTTCTGTCATAAATTTAATTTGTTATCGTTGTAACGTGTAATGTTTACGAGGCCGAATTTAAAAGACATAGTTTTTATGTTATGTTCAAGTCAATAAATTTTTGCTATATTTTCTGGAATATTCGAGCGAAGCAAATACTACTAGCCGTCCGCCCCGACTAGTAGTATTTGACAATGATAATGACACGTAGCCTTTTAGAGGTTACACAACTTGCGTAACACGACTAGTGGTTACGTGTTAAAAATAAAGTTAACAACATTAGATTTAAACTACCTTAGCAGATATTAATGGACTCAAATAGTAACGTAAATTATAAATTGACATTACGCCCCTGTGTCTATAAAATTGTATACTGTGCCGATTTCAGGCCATTCCCACTTTGAAGCATTAGAGGCGTGAGCAAATTATTTTGACAAAATTAAAACTTATTTTATCATAACGCCTGGGAGATTTTAAAGGCACAGCACGAACATAACTATTCACATGTCTGACCTAAAGAGCTTAAAGGAAGAGATGATAAGACTAATGTAAAGGAAGCTACAATTTTTTTTTAATTTATTCCACCACTCTTCCGGGAACCACCAGCGTGTGAGGCCTCTTAGGTCTGTGTCAAGAATATAACGATTTATATTGCGGGGCTCAAAGAGCACAAGGGATCAATGATACCGCTAATAATGCGGTACTAAATTTATCCCCAAAGGGGTGAAATTTCAAAAACACCACTATTATGCATGAACGTTATCTATTTTTTTTTTGTAACTATTTTGCTCTACTATTTCACAATCTGCCTGTAGACTTTTGTATTTTATTAGTACGTGGAAATCAAATGTTATATTCGATGCACGAGGTTAAGCAGCCATACAATTTGTTTACCATGCCAAACGCGAGGTCGTAACCAGAGTAAGGACACGAACGAAAGGAAACCTTTTTTTGCTGACCGTAAGGCCATCGGCTAGGCACCAATTAACACCAAGTATCATTTGAAATTCAGTATTTTGTAATAGTTAAGAGCAACCGCGGTTACTGAATTGCAATCGATTAAGCATCATCGCCTCAGAAAAGATGGCAGATGGGCCACTAAGATTCTGTAGTGGAGGCCGCGTTTGGGAAAACGAAGTGTTCCCCAGGTGTGAAGACGATCTCCGTGTCGCAGCCGGTCCTGAAAAAATGCGAGTAACAGAAGATCGGTAGTCTTGGAGTTCATTGAGAGATCTGTGACCAGCAGTGGACCGGTAAGGGCTGAAAATGATGATGGTGATAATCAAGCATCATCTATGATCTATGCCTCTCCATGGGGGAGGCTTATGTCCAGCAGTGGACGTCATCCGCCTGACGATAATGATGATGAAGCGTAGTCTTATTTTTAGGGATCTGTACTTAAGGAGTAATAATGGGACCCTAGTACTAAGACTACGTTGTCCAAAAAAATATACTAGAATTTGTTTGTTAGCTGGTTGTGATAATTGACCTTACATTTTTTTAATGACAAACAACCAGTCGGATGTTTTTGATGATTACCGACGCCCATAGATATTAACATGATTGCTAAGCAGCTGCCCTCCTTCATTCCTCTCACCGATGGATCACTGGAAACTTACGAAAGAGCACAGCTGTCGTTTACGACATCACGTGAGCGAGAGTTACCTCCCTGTTCTTCTCCAGCATGGCATAGGTCCAGCATGACCGTGGGAGTTTTGTACGCTCGCGTTACACCCAATCTATTATACAGTAATGCTGTCGCGTTTTGTGCGGTCTGTGATGTGTAGAGGCCAACATACCTGCATGATCTCCATATGAATTATATAAAGAGGAAATTTTGTCTCTGCTCCTTCAACTAGCTGCGTCTGCGTTTTCTGTTCAGTTTAAAATAGACAACCAGTTGCGACAGGGGAAAAACCGGTGCAGGGAATGCGCGGGCTAGGGCTGCCGCAACTCAGTTTCTTTTTAAATAGAAATTTTATAGAATTTAAAATCTGGAAAAGAAATCTACTGATGAGGGAAAAGTTGTTATTACTTTGTTATATAGAGCCGCGGCAGTCGGAGCATTTCCATGGCCACCAACACCCTTGGACATAAGCATAAATGTTATGCAGATGAGTCGCCCTCCTTCCCTCTTCATCTGCAATGGGCCACCGAAAACGCACAAACCGGTACCATCTCACCCGTGTTGCTGGCTCTATTCGGCAGGAATTTTACATCCTACGACATCAATCTAAGTGAGAAATTGATGAGGCTTCTGATGATCCAACGGGAAATTAGGCTCTGCATCCAAGACCATACATTACACGCGCCTATTAAGGTAAAGCTTTATATCGATAGGGGAGGAGAAGCAGCACCAAGCACCACACATCACGATCCTCACATAAATTTCTTGCCCCCTCCATATTTCTATATGCCGATGCAAACCACCATTCTGCCATCCTGCCTGTATCTGAACTACCAGAGCATGTCCTTACTCCTTCTTCGTTCATACGCCATCTATTTCTAACTTAATTATTACGAACGTGATCGGCTAGGGCTACGCAGAATATTTTTCGCAACGGCCACATCTCGACCCCGTTAATTCTGCTTTCATGCCATTTCCATAATTTAATTAGATGACGCTCTGTATCGAAGAACATTCGAAAATATTTACATTAGAAACTTATGATGTGTCAAGATATTTATTCCATCTCAAAAAATGCCCAAAGGTATTACACCCAAGTCTTCATTAATCGTACACGCTGACAACCCTACAGTAATCCATGTTGTATGTACCAGTTTTATTGCGACGTCCTGTTCTCAGGTGCACTTCACTATGTCGCCGTAGGGCTGCCAGCGGCCTTGAGGGTTCGTTCGTCCAATTCTGCAAAAATTCGTGCTTCAAAGGAACAGTACTTTATACAGTAGTGTTATGTTGCATTGCAGCTGAATTATGCCTGCACAACTGAGAGGCACCTCCCGCTCACTTGACACCGCCGTGCCAGGCTAGCATGAACTTGCATGTACTGTTAGCGAGTTTCCTGTGACCTATTGAAGTGGAGGCGGAAAAGTGTCACGCCTGCATCACTGTTATGCGGATGGGCGTCAGCTGTCATCAAAACACTGGTCCATTGAGGGGAGGGGCGGGGGGAGGGTAACATATCGGCATAGTGATTATGTGGATGTTCATGGGCGTAGGTAGTCGTGAAAAGGCTCCGATTTCTCATCTGCCCTCTATTCAATAAAAAGGTCACCCTCCTCGTTTGTGCCGTTTTACTATAAATAAGATTATCCCGGAGTTATAACCAGTTGAACTTTTAAATTACACGTAAATATTCATGATATATCGATAGGATGCAGCAAGGCATCTACGATTATGCGTAGCATAGCCTGCATATGTTGTTGGTGCGTTTAACATGTCACTTAGGTTCTCAAGACGAATCTACGACAGCTCCTATTGTAAAATCATTCAGACAGTAGCAGGGGTATAGAGTATAGGGGGCACCGGGTGGCTCAGTTGGTAACGTGGCGGTTAGTCCGCGTGTTATGCCAGAGGTAGCGGGTTCAAATCCCGCCTGGGTCATGGATGCTTCAACATCATCATCAGCAGCCATTATTTATTTAGAATATCAATCCCCTGCAGGGTATAGGCCTCTTTCCCCGCTTTGATTAGGGAGGGATATTGGAATTACTTTCTTCTGATTAAAATCGTTGCGGGTCCCAAGACAGTTTTAGCTTTTCCCTCGGGCTCCCTGCGATCATATCAAACTGTTCGTAGTGGATTCTGCTGTCGAACCTGGCGACACAGGTGTAGCAGTGGTGGGAATGAGTTGTGGGCCAAGCTAAAAATTGGCCTCTTTTAGGGGGCGCCAACACGTCTTATTGCTACGCCTACTCATATCTATCGCGGGCCGGCTGCTGTACGGAGATCGCCATGTGTTTATATATTTTAAATGTATTTATATAATAAAAATCTAAAATAAGTATATACAATTTCTTAAATTTATGACAATATTAAATACATTTCCGTTGTCTAGTACCTGTAACACAGGTCCTTGCGGTACTTAGCACATGACTAGGCTAACGTGGTGTGATAAGTCAACAGATATAATTATTATTATACGAGTTCACCGATCCATAATTACATACGAAAAACTGACATATGAAAAAAGGCTACAATTTATACTATCAGTAATGAGTAAAAGTAAATAGTATTCTCAGTAGATTATGTTATATGTTTAATTTACAAGAGTGTACGTGGTTACGTAAGGCACCTAAAATTTATACACAATACACTTCCTGCCAGCATAAGGCAATCTACTAACGACGTGAATGCATTTAAAATCAGTCTTAAATCTTTGTTGATAAAAAAAGTGTTTCTATAGTGTTTCTGGTTGTTTTTTAATGCCAACTTACTTTAGAATCACACTACTGTTGCTTAGTTAATAATTTTGTATTAATTGACAATATTAGGGACATTAGGGAAATTATTTTTTTCAAATTAACTATTTAATTTCATTACTTCTATGGTTCTTGTCGAACATCTTTAAAATTAACATAAATAATAAGACTCAATAATAAATATTTGCATGCTAATAATTATACTAGCGAATTGTATAAAAAATCAAACAACTTCTGTTCTCACATTTCTGC